>SHCU01000003.1:1380222-1398684 GCA_004307685.1 Ceratina australensis
AATCTCGTTGGGAAACAAATTCCGAAGGGAGTGGCCCCTCGGTGGAGATAAAGTCGATGGCGGACCTGTAGAAACGTCCCCTTCTCGTTATCGTCGATCTCCCGATGCCTGACCTTCTCGTTTCTGAATTCATAAAACCTCAATTTTCCCCACTTTTCAACCGAAAACTTCAAGGACTCCGATCCGACTTTCGACGTTCGATCTCCGTCGATTAATCGAGTTTACGTAACGATAACAAAAATAAAAATACGTGTATTCTCGATCTCTTCGCGTTTTAACGATCGGAGCATCTTGATGCGGATCGGAGCCGGGGGTAGGGTTGGCAGAAGCACCTTAATCCAAGGGGCCAGAAAGTGAAAACAATGGTGATTGTCTCGAAACGTTTACAGGCTAATTATGTGAACACGAGGCCCGGCCATGGTGGAGTAACAATGCTATAACTCGTAACAATGTACGATTGTTCATTGTCTGCCCGCGTGGTGTGTGCCCCCTTCGCTTTTCTTCGCGTGCGCGCAGCCTGCTAACCCCATCGCGGCTATCTTCAGCCCCCTCTTTCCTTTCCCATTTTAATCTCACTCTTAACCTCTCGAGGGTTCGAATTTTTCCCGTGAGCTTCGCTATTTCTTTTTTTTTTTATACTTTACGTGCAATCTATCCGTTGTGCTCAGAGTTTCCAATTTCGTTGCCGGGACGTACCCTAACGATAAGCATCCTCGGTCTAAATCTTCCTTTCGCTGAAGACTATCTCGTCGGTAGCGATTATCTGGAAATCACGAATGACTCATCTCCTGACTCACGTTCCCCCGTTCCGCCGATTCGTTAGAGAGTCTAAAAACTGCTGGTCTAAATCGGAAAGAGTGTGCGGAGCTCAACCTCGAACCACCTCTCGTAGGTTCCTCTCGTGACTCGTTTCGCGACTTCTCTCTCTCGTTGTATCGCGGGGCACGGCTCTCGCAATAACGTCCAGCCTGTCTTCCAAGGCCACGCAAGATCACAGAAATCGGGTCGTTGAACCGTCGCTCGTTGCTCCGTGATCGAACCAGGCGCCAACCGGAGATAAACGAGCCAGTCCAGCTTCGATAACGCGATAACGCGAAAGCCTTTCTTCCTTCCTTGCGATTTCATTCGACGTCAATGAAAATTTACGTCGATCTTTCACGCTACAAGTCAGAGGTTGCCTACGCGAAAAATATAATATTCATTTATGTTCCTAGAATGAGTCAGGTTAATTTTCAAATCTCACCGCATTATATTCGATTATAATTATCAATGATAGCAAATAGACTCTGTGATACTAGACAGGGATTAAATCATAATGAAACGTGATATGAAATTTTACAAACTTCCAATTATACGATCAATACAGCCTTTAATTTCGAGCATGAAGTGATTACAGTACATGTATTTATAAACGTGTAGCATGTTGGGAAACAATAGGGACTCATTTTCCATGGAACGAAGAATACATAACGCGAGCAATTTATACGATTTCTTTTCCTACTTCCGCGATACGAAGTTTCCTTGGTTCGATCCGCGGGCTTCACGTGTGTACGTACACGAGCCGACGAGACGATTAACTCTCGCGTGATCCAACCTCGTTACCGATCTCGTCTGGCCGTCACAGTTGTTGTCGGCGAAAAAGAATCGCTCCGCCTAAGCCAGGCAAGGATAATGTTCTTCGCCGTGAACTTTGCCTTCCGTTTTCTTCGCCGTGGAACCGGTCGCGTTTACCTGTCTCATTGGATTCGTTTTCCTTCTGCAATTTTGAATCTAACATCAAAGTAAAACAATTATAATTTTATAAAAACGATGTGTGTATCCAATATTCGTGTTGGGTCAGAAAATAATAATAATTTTTCGAAAATCGAATCGGAGCGACGTTCTTCAGTTAATTATGTAAATATCTGTTGGTTTTGAATCATAAAAGTTGTGGGAAACATGAGTTTTGAAATGAGACTTCTTGGAACAGGCTATGTAGGTAGGGACGATCATTCTTTTGATCCTTTCACTGTCAACTCGCTTACGACTGTGCGTGTTTAACGAGACTTATTGAAAGAACGTGACGCAACGACGAATCACGTTCCCCGGCAAATATCTTAATAGGCGAACGTGGAAAACTGATTTGTCATTGATACCGTGAACTGAGAAAGATTTAATCTTCCTGGCCGTTCGCTGATACTTAGGTATCGCCTCTTACAATTCGGAGAGCTCAAAAGGGAGTTATCTTGTTAGATTAAATTTTGTTACGCAATATCTCTGCTTTTGATATCACGAAATAGCCAAGATAAGGAGCCGAAGCCTCGAGGTAAAGAAAGAGATTCATGCTCCTTCAAACACCATGTATTGTGAATAGGCCATGGAAATAAAATATAACACGCTGAATAGTTTAAACTAAAAGGACGAGACTTTATTTTAACTTTTACTAAACCACAACGATGACCGTCTCTTCAGCTCGAAAGTCGTAGCTGAACTACTCTTTAAAAGAACGATCCTTGCGAGTCTGGACACGCTTATCTTCCTGTGTATAAACTTCGGTACATACAAGAGAACAAACACATTGCCCAATTAAGACTCGAACTATACCAAATGTTTTTTTGTGAATAATATCAACAACACGTAACGCGAAAGCAAAATAAAAAAGATAATCCAGAAGTATTTAAAACAAAAGTTATGTTCACATTTATTAACGATTATAGTCATATTATGAAGTTTCAATGTTGGGAGCTGTTGTAGTTTCTCGTGGAATTCTCCTGTAAGATCTCGTCTAGCAATTCCTCGGTTCCAGCTTAATTTTACTGGTTCGTTAAACGAATCGGGCATTTGGAAGGAGAAAAGTTTCCCGCGAATATATTCCAGCCAAGGACACCCTCTTCGGGAACCAGTCTTTGCGAAAAAGCGCGCGAGGAAATCTTCCCCTCGGTCGTTTTTCCGTCGATGGCGCCTGGGTCCTTGAGCGAATCTTGTCTTCGATTCTCTTTAATAAGACGATGAAACCATTAGTTTGTAATGGCTTTATTTTCCTATCAATTCTTCTTTGTTCGTGTACGATGAAATTAAAACCTCGGATAGGATACATGGAATAGAAACACCAAGTACTTTACGATACAAAATGTAGCTCAATTTTATTACACGAGCATACAGTGAGTAAATTAAACGTTTCGTATTTTACTTTGAAAATTTCACGTGCAACAACAAGTTTTCCACGAAGATAGCAAATAGTTAAACCGTTGCCTCTGCTTACGAAATTTGAAATATATGTACATAGTTCAGCCTCGTTCGCTCGATGATTCTTAAAAGAGATTGCACAGCATTTGCATGCGATTGAATAAGCCTCTGTCTGTTTCGCCATTTTCATAGAGCAACGCTCCTTCCTTTCTTGATATGTTCGATAAAGAGGAACAGGTTGCTCCAATTATTCGTGCCTCATTCCGTCGAGGAACGCTACACCTGTCCCGTCTTTCTGTGGCCATCATCTGTCCCTAGTTTAAATACGATCTACGAGCTAAACACGTATGTAGATGCTGTTGTTATTTTGTTCTCTTGAGAATGATAAACAAATTCGAGGTTTCTCTACTTATTCCCCGAAAGAATCTTAAAAATCTAAAGGTCTTGAACAACGTTGTAATTTTAGAATATTGAGTAAGTATTCTTGAGAATTTTTCTAGAAGAAATGAAGATAGGGAAATAATTTATGAGTAGCGTTTTGAATTTGTATATACCTTTACCAACTTTTATATAATACATGGATTATATTTGACTAAAAATGTTACCAGGGATAGAGTTTTAGGGAGGAAACGCTTGGCGACAGGGATTAAAAATACTCGCGGTGCACGTGGACGGTCGGAGTGCAGAGATATTGACCCGCGTAACCCCCGTGCTTAAACGCCGCGTGAACCAACGATGATCTCACGAGGCGCCGATCTCTTCGAATCGCTAAGTACGCAGAAAAAGAGTCGAGTGCGTCTAAACTAAAAACAAACGCGATGCGAGTTCGCTGCCGTTCCGGCTCCGGGTTTCGTCGAAGAATAAAAACCGTGATGGGTTCCATCGCCTCTGTCTGGCTCTCTGAAAGCCTGAGAAAACGTATGAGGCGACGCGGAGACAAAAGAGGTGGCAGGGTAATTGAAAGCCGAAAAAGAACGATAAGGACCGGGCCCCCGGGTGCGGCTCGAGGGAAAAGGGATTTGAAGCAGCTGAGATTCGGAGAGACAGAGAAACCAACGGTCGCCCCGATATTTGACTTCGATCAAGCCGCGAAGACTGGCCCGTCCATTGTCTTGTACGACGGGGCGTGGCTCCAAATGAATCGAATGAATCGAGATCGAACAATCGCGACTTCACGCTGGCAGATTCGTTTTCAAGTAGGCCCTGCGCGAGGTTGGGATAATCTAAATCGGAGTTTCAACGTTTTTCTGCGACTCTTCAAATCACCGATCTTTGCGTTATATATATTATACCACGGAACTCGTGACAAGACGTCGGTTGTAATTTGTACTTCGCGCGATACAAATATTCTTAATGAGCACGATGCTAGAGTGAGAATTGTTAAAATTATTTAAAGTCATATCTTAACAAGAATCATAATAATAGTATATGCGAGTTACTAAAAGTCTTGGTACATGTTTGTTACTTAGTGAAGAATAAGAAAGTTAGCCAGCTAACTTGGTCGAGAGTTTAGGAACGAGTGTCTCACTATGAACGACTGAAACTACTCCGCGTTACACCGGCAGTAGTTTCGCGCTGAAACTCAGTTTCGAGCATAAATTCTAGCCATGGAATTTGTTGAAACATACTGACTCGTTAACTTATAACCGTCGAACATTTTAATTTCAACTGAACCATCCTGTATCGAACGAATAAAAATCAATTAGTGGCAGTACTGTTGGTTCTTGCGTAATCCTCGACGTGTTTGTCTCATGGTTCGTGGGAAATTGGGAAGTTGAGCGTAAGGTGAGTAAAGGCAGTCTGATCGGGACTGTCTAGAACTACTTACCGTCGCGTCACCACAAGTTCTACTCTACTTGAAACTCCGTCGTGGCCACCGAATTTTATGTCTCGAGGCAGGGTTTACCAAACTCTGAAGAGTCAAGAATTCTTTCGTGAATCTTGCAAATTTATTCCACTCTCTTTGAATATATTAAACTCTCGATTATTACGACTCCGAGGAGTTGTACGCTACGCGCCGTAATTACTTAACGAGAACCGATGTTATTAGATAGAATAGAACAATCGTAACACGTTCAAGCCTGTCAGAGTGAACGAACGAATTTCTAAGGGAGTCACGATGGCTGCATGCAGATCGGAATAAAGCGATAACCGTCTTAACGTGCAGGGAATCGCGATAGAGCCGCGGGAGAGGCATTGTTTCTAAAATCGGGGGAGAGGGTGTGGTTCCAGGACGAAATCCTTAAAAGGTCGCGAAAACGTGTAAAGAATAGGCCGTTGACAAAGGGAGAATTCGCTGCACGGTAAACACGCGTTGGTCTCTTCGACCGAAGGAGAAGGGCTTTGTCGAGGCAGATGTGGGGAACAGGTGTTGCTGGGGCTGCCCGTCAGCTGTTCCGGCTTCTAAGCCGGCCAACTAAGCCAGCGCGAAACGGCCGTTACTTTTGCTAGTTAGCGCGCGAACCGTCGCGAGAAACCGGCCGTGTCGATTCTTCCTTTTCTCATGCAAATATATTTCCTGTCTGCGACAAACATCGACCGGGGCACGCCGTGTTCTCCAATTCTCATGGAACTCGCGATACTCGGTTATGAGATGAAAAATTTATTCGGTTAATCCACATTTGTTAGCTTCAAGTAATTCCCTCCGATGCAAACTTTCTTTTAATTCGTAATCACGAACAAAAACAGGAATGTGTACTTTATCCGGCTTAACCTAGTACTTCGGCTTAAATTCCATTTCCTGATAGCCGCGTTTTAAATACTCCAATTAAAGGGATTAGAAGCGGCCGGCCTCCATTACTAGATTAATTTTCTTCCATAAATCCTCGTCATCTGAACGTATACGAATAGTCAGCACAAAAACTTATCATTTTCAATCTTATGTAATATCATCGTGATAAAATCCTACCATAAACAAATAAATATATATTTACTCCACTCGTATTTGGAAGAAACGCTAAAATGAATCTTAACAAGAGCGTAAGATCGCATCGAGCGTTACGCTTACTTTCGCGTCGGGCTCGTAATTTCCCGTGATGGAAAGTATGCGAGTATTGACAGAGTAACTAAGTATAGATGCGAGAAGACCTTTCGACGCGCGCAAATGCAGCGTCGTTTCGCTATCATTGAACGCAATTGACATCTGCTCGCCGGCGCTGAGTACCGGTTGGCAACCGGCTCACACGAGACGCCCAGTGCCGTGCACGAGTACCCGTGCCCGTGCCTCGTGTTTGATCGATCCGGCTCGCGCGCGTTTCCACGCCGATAACGCACGAGGAAAACCACCCTCGCGAATTACCCACCCTCCCTGACGACGCGTCTATCACGTTTTACGCCCGTCACGTGACGCGTGGCTAATAGTAAAACCAAGTTTGTTTCCCTCGATCCACGGTTCTAGCTATAATTTGTTTGAAATGGCAAGTTCCGTTTCTGAGTGCGTTCTTGGTTTAGATGGAATCGGTGCAATTACGTGTAGCTCCGTTAGGTACATGATTTGAACATTTAGATGATCGTTAACACAGCTTATAAGAGAGGTGCATTTCGAACTTTATTCCTGCTTCAGGAGTAATCGAATTGATATATTTCTGTTAGGTATATGTTCGGAGAATTTAGATGATAGTTAAGGAAAGTTTTAAACGAGTATTCCATTTGTATTTTCGCCATAGGAGAAATCCAAGCAATTAGATAAATAGATAGAATTCAAATAAATGTTTGCAGAGGATCTGTAGGAAAACTGTGTTGCTAGCAAATTGGTACAACTATGAGAGAGGTAGTCTGAAAGCTTTTGGTCTGTCGCGTACTCTGAAAGCGGGTTTTCGAAAAGCTTGGACACTTGTCCGCGAAAACCAAGCCCGTAAACCTGTTAATCCGGGCGAGAACAGGTGAAAACGTATCTCGTTTCAGGGTTCGAGACATCGAATAGGGAGAGACAGCCGCTGGATTTTTCCCGTAGCATTTTTGTCGGTCTATTTTGCAGCCGAGGGTTGGTTCGAACCCTCTCTGCCTCTCTGTCGACGGTGGTTGTCGCTGCTAGGGGAGCCACCAGGGGGGATGGCAGAGGATTTGGGGGTTGGACCCATGTCGAGGTGGGGCAGAGGTGACCCCCGCGGATCAATACCGCCGGTCGGCCGCCTCCAGCGTACTTTCCACGACCGAACTCTAGTATTTCCTCTCGAAATCGAATGCTATTCGATGCACCCTGTGTACAATTCTTGAAATCTGCTCGACGTGTCCCGTAGACTCAGCAGGAACAGAAAAATATCTATCGAACGTGCGGGGATATGGGGTTGCCTCTGAAAGGTTCAGTTCACGATATATTAGACAGTGATCAATTGTTTGTCCAGTTCCTATCTCGTTTTACAACGTACACGTAAAAGATGATTCGAACTAACTTCATTCCCTTATGCAACAACGAACGAGTCTTTTTTGTGAAGCTCGTTCCAGATACACGTAAGCGGAGTCCGGATCGGGGAAACCTAGTAACCCGAACTTAACCCAGAATTCAATAACGATCGAGAAGCGACATTGAAGGTAGGAAGGGCGGTTATCTGTTGGATTTTCTTGTAATCTCGTTTCGGTTACTCGACCCGCACTTCCGCGGTCGGATCCGGTTTTCCGGCGCGTTTTCACGCGCCGCGAAAGTGGCCCGGCGCGAGCGAGCGTAACGGAGCTCTTTAAACCTTGGCGATGACGCAACGCCGATTACTACTTTCTCCCGTTCCGGGCGGCCCCGTAATATTGTTCGGAATTAGCCGGCGTGGCTGACGGAGACGAACGTCCGTTAACGGACCACGAAGTCCCGGGCGCAGCGTCCGTGACGGAGGAGGTCTCCTTCGACGCCGAGCAAATTGAATTCGAGCTTTCTCAACCGCGTCTCCTGTTTGTTTCGCGCGATCCTAACGACTCCGGCTCGCTCCTTCGATCCGCCGGTGATTAATTGCCCATTTCGTAAGCTAGGCGCAACACGATTTTCTTTTCGAATTTCGAGATACACTTCGCACGATCACCATTTTGTTCATCCTGTTTTAATTAAAAATGTAATATATATATATGTATATATCTCGATGCCTTTACCCTTTAAAGATTACAGTGTTTATGTTCTGCAGATTCCATGCATCTTTATAATGATCATTTGAAAAGAAATGTGATTCGCATTTAACAGATTAAAATAGATAGCTACTGCTAAGAAGTTTGCTTATTGTTAACCGCATCTACTTATTTGATTAGGCCCCGTGTACTAAGAGGCTTGTATTGATTATAAGCTCTTAAGATGATCCTCCGGTTCAGCAGTATATGCATACACAAACCTGAAAGTTTTGTATTTTATCTTTCCTCTATCTTAGAGGTACGTGACACGTACAGATGAACGTGAGCATGCAAATCTGAAAATTGTATGCAGCGGCAGAGGTCATCGTTAGAGCTTCTACGGAAGCGATACAGATTTTTCCCTTCCGTTTAACAATGACGCAGTTTCTCGAGAGAGAGCTCTCAAGCCCCTTGAGAGAGAGAGAGTTTCGAGGACGGAGAGAATGTTTGCCCCAGGAGCGGAACTAAAACCTAATTTGGAGCTCTAGAACTCCTAACGAATCGCTGTAGCTCGCTGCCTCTCGAGGGGACAAATAGCATTTAGGCCAATTTGCATAGAAATCGTCGAGCAACTTTCCCCGAAATAGTAATTGTTTTTTTTTTTCGTTGGTTTCAATTCGAACTTCTATTCCATTCCGAGGCACGGATTTCCTTAGATTTTTTACATCGGGGTAATAATCTCGGGTGGAGCTGCAGGATGCCAGTGTCCGGTGTTCGTGGCCGGAAACGAGCTGGGATACGGGTACAAGTCACGTGTCAGCCGTTACGTCACAAAGACGACGTCGACGGGGTCGGTGGTGGATGGAAGAGAAAAATTGGAGCGACCACGCGGTGCCGACCGTGTTTTGTCTCTCCCCTTTTTACATGTCCTCTGAATCGCGTCCCCGTTAACTCCCGTCGTTTGTTTCTCTCGCATCTTGCCCCGCTTCTGAACATGCAACTGGTGAAGAGCAGTCGCGAGAAAAAGCATGATGAGAAAGAAAAATGCGTCGACCGGTGGTTGGCGCTGGACGAGACAGAGTCCAAGTGAGCTCGTAATAAATACATGTCTCGTTCTTTAAACCCACCGGTTGTAGTTGATCGGCCAGCCGATGGGTTAACCTTTAATTACACGTTGATACGTTGCCGAGTGGATTTGCAAAACGAATGACACAAGACACGAGGGTTCTGATTGTGCACGATGATTCCTCGCCCTCCTGTCCGCTACTCGACGATAAAACGTAATTCCCCCGCGTTATCGGCTCGCCGCAGACCTCGAAATTTACGTCGATCAAGCATTTTTTATCGCCCGGTAATCGCGGTCTACGATTAATTCGAGGAAATCGAGCACCGTGCTGTTTCACGATATCCAAAACGGTATATCGGTTAAAGGAATATTACTTCGCAAGAAATTTCCAAACGACAAAATTTAATCAGACCCTGAATCGTCTTAAGAGCATTGCCACTGTGATCGAGTAAAGCGGATTCAATAGCGAAGTTATAGCCCATCTCGAATGGAAGAGCTTCGGGTCACCCTATAAGCCTATAAAACTCGAAGTCGACCTTACGGTGGCATTTTTCCCCCCAGACAGAAATCGATACTCCCCGTATCGCATATATGTATGTCCTTTAACTTGAACGTACAATTACAATTAGAACTAACCAGGTTTTCCCACTGTGTTCTCTTTGCAGGTACAAATCGCATCGTTGCGTGAACGGGGGCGGTAGCCGCGGGAACGGCGCGACTGGCGGTACCGGAGGCGGTCTAGGTAACGGAGGCAGCGGCCGCGGGGGCGGCGGGGGCGGCAGCCCCGGTAGGGGCGGCGGAGGTCGCGGCGGAGGAGGAGGAGGAGGAGGAGGAGGAGGAGGTGGAGGAGGAGGAGGCGGCGGTGGAGGAGGAATAGACGGTGGCGCGGTGCCTGCTACGCCACCGGCCATCAGCCATTACCACCACCACCACCATCACCATCACCATTATCATCACCACGTCGTCACCACGAACACCACAACGAACACAACCACCATCACTGGCGTCAGCAGGCACCTCAGGCACAAGCTACCCCTTGGCAAGCAGTGCCTCGAACACCGTCACCAGCACCGGCATCACCATCGGTCCCCTTATCGGGCCTTAAACATGGGCCAAAAGATTTCAGGTTAGGACTCGTGTTATCTCTTACCCCCCACTTCCATCCTCTTCCTCCCCAGTGGCTCAAGAAACTAGCAGGATGTTGCGAGATTCTTTTTTTTTAAAGAGATACTCGTATTAAATATTAAATCTCAAAGTTAATTTTTAGAATCGAACGACAATTGTATGATGATAAATTGAATTGAAAGTATTATGAATTTTATTAAATTGATCTTTCATCGAATGAAATGTGACTGGAATCGTTTAGAAGAGAACTTTGGTCAAATGCTATAGTACTGTTTCACGTTGTATTCGGTATATGTTAGCTTCGAGATTGGCGATGTTACATGATGCAGCAGCTTCGGGACAGATTCTCGTAAGTTGATTCAACCCGTCGGGGCTTCGCCCAGGGTCAAGGTCTCTGACCGCTCTCGATTGTGCCTACCTGCTCAGGTAGAAGGCTTGAACAGGTCCTTCAGGCCAAGCTCTATCCTATGCCAGGCACGGACTGGAGAAAATAACCATTTGGCAGTTTTACCGAAGGATCAAATCGTTGTAGTTTGTTAATGTAAAATTCAAGAGATATTTTTACTATTTTTCGATTCTTCTATCATCATCGAACATAGAGTAATTCAAGAAAGAAGTAGCGCTCGTTTTACGAGTAATATCTTTGGAATCGCTGATTCGTCGTTGCTGATCAATTGTATCGATCGTTGCCTCCCATTCCCGAGTCATGATTTACGCTGGCTATTTGCCCGCTTCTGGAGATTCATTCTCCCTCTCCCATTCTCTCGCTGTTCTCTGTTCCCGGGTTTGGGTCGCTTGTCTTTTCGGGAAATTTGTCGCTCTCGACCGCAGCCAATTCGCAGCTGAGTTGCACCCGTGAAATTTACGGCGCGACGAGCGACAGAGGCTTCGTACAACCGGGGGCTAGAGAATAAAAAAAAAGAACGCGACAGCCCAAGTCCAGGGTGCTCTCGGACAACGGCGTCACGAAAAAAAGCCACAAACGTGTCGAGCCTCGGCGGAGCGGGAAGGGAGAAGAAACCCGAAAGGTCGAGTCTGACCGGATACGCTCAGGCCCGTGAAAGGGCCTTTCTACTGACGCCCCTCGGCTTTTCGGCTGCGCCAGGGAGAAGGAGAAGAGAGGCCCTTTGAAATCCTCGCTATCCTTTCTAGAACCCTCGTTTCGGAACCCTCGAACTCGCGCGCCAAGCTATAGGGAACAGCTGCCAGAGCAAATAAACCCAGCATCCAAGGATATCGCTCTCGCGAGGCTCGATTGCCAGACGAAGAGGGCGAAGTTTCGAAAACCTTGAACGAAGCCTGCTGCGCCGGCGACGCTGAGAGAGGAGACCCTTCATTATTTTTCTCCCAATCTTTTTTTCCCCCTTGGCTCCTCGGCAAATGTACCCGGCGAAGGCCCCAGGTATCTCCGGGACACGCCGCGAGAATCCCACGGGCGCATCCTGAATTATTAACGACCTCGTGAAAATTTTCCTCTCGAAAGAAGTTTCGATGCGACAATCCTCTCTCTTCTCTTGCAAAATTGTTCGTGTAGCCCATCTATTCTCAAACCTTGAGATCCTTTTAATAATACTTTTACGTAGAGTTCATCTAAACGAGTTAAAGATTAAGGGGGGATTAATTTAATAAACGATAAATAAATTTTGGATATAATTGCGATAGAAATGTTGTGGAAGGAAGTGCGTGTTTATAATGAAGATTGATTTGCAGGCATAGGCGGCGTGAAAAGCGTGACACGCGAGGCTACTTCTGGAGCTGTCGGTGGAGTCGGTGTCGGGAGTGGCGGCGTCGTAGCGTACAAACCGGTGGTACCAAGAGAGCTGGCGCAACATTTCGCGAGGCCGCCACGGCTCGATGTCCTGCTCGACATGCCACCCGCCTCGCGGGAGACGCAGATACATCACAGCTGGAACGCGAACGACCGTAGCCTCAATATATTCGTCAAGGTACTTACGTGAATCCGATATGCCAAAATGGCAAGATAAATAAGAATAAGTTTATCTCTCCGTTCAATTGATATAATTTTTATCACGTCATTAAACGTTATTGTTGTTTCGATGATTTTAGGACGATGACAAGTTAACGTTCCACCGGCATCCGGTAGCACAAAGCACAGACTGCATAAGAGGGAGAGTAGGTTACACGAAAGGCATGCACGTGTGGGAGTTGTTCTGGAGCACGAGGCAGAGAGGTACGCACGCCGTTGTGGGCGTCGCGACGGCGGAAGCGCCATTGCACAGCGTCGGATATCAGAGCCTCGTAGGGAACAACGAACAGAGCTGGGGTTGGGATTTGGGTAGAAACAAGCTATTACATGATTCGAAGAACAACGCCGGTATCACGTATCCAGCACTTCTCAAACCCGACGAGACGTTCATCGTTCCTGACAAATTCCTCGGTAAGCAACGATCTGGTAGCTTGTTAAAGAATTTCATTTATTTCGAAGAATTTGGTTATTTACTTATTTTGATCCTTTACATTTTCAGTCGTTTTGGATATGGATGAGGGAACTCTAGCGTTCGTCGTCGATGGCCAGTACCTTGGTGTTGCGTTCAAAGGTCTTAAAGGCAAGAAATTGCATCCAATTGTATCCGCAGTCTGGGGACACTGCGAAATTACGATGAAATACATCGGTGGACTCGATCGTAAGTATTATTAAACGTCTCGATAACGATTTGAAATTATGTAGCCAACAAATCGCAGAAGGAACTAACGTGTGATCAAATTAATTACAGCGGAACCCTTGCCACTGATGGACCTTTGCCGTAGAGTGATCCGAAAACGGATTGGAAAGGACAAAATCGAGGAGAAAGTGAACGCGTTGAGTCTGCCGTTAGCAGTGAAAACCTATCTCCTGTATCGCGACAGGAGGTAACTACCGAGTGGTAGCACCGTGACAGACAACACAAGCACGATTTCGACTGTGCAAAGCACCAGCCCTGCGCTACTGATAAAACGTTGCTACCGCGACGCACAGGGGAATGCCCGCTATCCCTTGGCTAGCCATCGAGCAGCACAGCAGCCCATAAGCCGCTTCTACGACCCATGGTGTTTTTATCCGTGTCAGGATAAATCGAGACGAGCACGATTTTCATGGTCACGAACGTTGTCTTCGTCGTCCTCGTCCTCAACATCGTCATCGTCTTCTTCGTCGTCATCGTCTTCGTCGTCGTCCTCCTCATCGTTCTCATCGTCATCGTCATTGGCATGATCCACCGTCGCGTATTGTTATCGTATATGTTCATCATCGCCGTTGTCATTATCGTTTGTTAAAAGAACACTGATCGTTATTAATCGTCGTTTGTCGTTTCTCCGGTACGCGAACGGACGACGGAAGAAGAAGAAACGAAACGCAGATGCACATGCGTGCCGCTTGTCGGGACTAGCGAATTATTTAGGTGATATATTTGTTGTCTTGTGTTATTAACGTGTCAACACGATTAAAATCGTGAAATGAAGTTTTTATTGATTGTTGATGATAAAAATGAAAAAATCGAAAATGGCGCGCAACGCGATTATCCTTGGTTTATGGTAACTTTCGCGCGATGTTATTCGGCGTAGTTACCTCTTTAGTTTTCTTTTGTTTGTCATTTTTTATTTTTATTTTTTATCATATAAGTTGTCGCGTTGTTAACAAAAAAATGGACAGAGATAAACGTTCTGTGTGTGACGAAAAGAAAATCTAATTGCACGAACGAGCAAGGACACGCGCCTCGATGGATAGCTGAAATTGCTTGGAAATGCTGCGCTTCACACACGGTTGGCCAGTTACAGAAAATGAAAAAATTACAAAAAAATTAGAGGCTTAGTCGAGCCTGATGGCTTATTATACGGATCACATTCTGATAACTAATCGAGAGATGGGTAGCGGGCTCATTCTAGTCCGGCCACACTGCGCGATCATGTAGGATGCGGATACAATGGGCAAAGAAACAATGCGTGCATTGGAGACGATACGAAGGAAGATGGCGACGGATACCTCAACAGGAAGATACAACGTGGAACGATCATTGTTCACGCAAACGGACTGTTCGGTGGAAGAAGATGAGATGTGTGTATGTACAGTGATGAAATCCAGTGGATTGGACAGTAACCTTCCAATAGACTCATTTTTCAAGTATTTTCTAAGGATGCTAGGTCTAATGAAGAAGGATAACGATGTGCACGATCCGTGGAACTGGCCACGAACGAAACGAAAGAGAACTTCGAGATAAAAAAATATATATATGTGCATATACACACATATATGTACACGCGATTTTCTTTTTCATTGTGTAACACGTCTCCAGTTTACGTGCTTTTCGTTTTGAAGTTTTTCGTTTAGTTCACGGAAAAACGATTCTCGTTGTAACAAGAAATAACAAATTTCGACGGACGGAGCTTAAACGAAACTTTATCGCGTACACGAAAATGAGTTACGGTTCAACTAATTAAAAATCGTAACGAAGAAAAATATAGAACTGTGAATATTTAGGTGTACGTAGTTGTGAACGTTTAAGGCGAGTGCCGCACGGCCGAATACAAATTCCGAACAAGAATTAAAACTGTCCGAAGGGGGGGAAAAGTGAGAGAAAATAACCGCCGCGATATCAATGTGTGCGAGAGTGCTTCAACGTGTGCGTTATAACACGATATAAATCGCGACGACTTCGACGAGTACTGTGTAATCGTGATTACGATGATGATAATGATGATGGCGGTGATGAAGAAGGCATATATGATACTGATGATAGTAAAAGAAAAAAAGCGATTATATCGGGCGTGTTGCTACCTATACTATTAGCATGACAAATTATGACTGGTCCCTAGTAACTCTTTAATCTTACGTTTGTCGCTTAAGTTTAATGATAATATGCCGGATTACCGGCGATGTCGATTTGTACATAGGGTATAATTATATTAATGATAATAATAATATCTATCGGTACGACAATGAATGTATTGTGGGGTAGTGATTGTATCCACGACCGTAAGAACGAAGCGAGTGCGAGATTTAAAGAGTTCTATCGCATATGAAACGCAGAGGCGAGAGTTGTCGATGAAAACAGCGCTCCAATAGTTTTTCTTTTTTTTTCGTGACGGTGATGATACACGATTTTCGTTCTTTCATATCCTCTGAGATAAGAATGAGGTTTCTCTTGCTGATACCACGCATCGTTGTTCATCCTCCCCGAGAACGTCTTCCAGATTGTCTGGCCGGACTCACGATCGTTGCTTTTTTCCAGTCATACACAAGTTTACATAAAGAAATATAGGCCATGCTTTTTTATCACCGATTTCTATTGATTCCATGACTATGATCAAGGAGTGTCCAATCATTAAAGCCGTTCTCAAAGACACGCACGACTTCTGAAGAATCGGTAGAGCCACTGCGTCTTGCGGTCCTCAAATACGCACACCCAAATAAAATTGCTATTAGGAAGCAACGTTTCGCCTTCATCTTACCTTTACTTGATTCTCCAAGGCAAGCGAGCCGCGAAACAGGAGAGCAGGGTAAGGGGAGAGAACAAACATTAATTGACAAGAATAAGATGGATAAAGGAAAAGATGAGGAAGAGATACGAGCCCCGCATGGACGAGAATTGTCCATTTTTCGAAATTACTACAACCTGACGAGATCAGTCTATATTAGATGATTTTCTATCATCGCGACTCGAAGTCCGCGTCGTGGACGAGAAACGTTCGTTAAAAGTATGAGTGCTTGTAATAAAGTAATAGAACGATCGTTCTCGTGCGCCAGGCGGACATCTGCACAAATGTGTCTCTAGATGGGAAACAAAAAAAACTGAATAAACCGCGTGTGTAAATGATCGAACTTGCGAGACATGCATACGCATTTTGAAAAAGCGAAAAAGAAAGGAACGAGAAAGTAAAGGCGGTAGGTAAAATGTACACGCGCAAAGAAGACTTTCTTTTCATGAGCTCGCCGATTCGCTACATCTCATTATCTATGAACTATTTTGTATAAGCCGATCAGGATATTCACTTCGTGCGCGTGTCGAGAAAGGACAAAGACGAAAATAGCGTTTAGGATGTTGTATATATTATTAATTAATGATTAATATATATTAATATTATTATTGCATCGGCTCGATAGTTTTATTCATTAATCGATTATGCCGTATTAGTCGACATAATTGTGCATTCTGTTCTTTGTACGGTACAGAAACTGATTCGAAAACGCGATTAATCGATTGATCGCGTTGGATTGAGATATGGGTGGTCAACGTTCCCTCGGTGGCTTTGTCGTCTCTTTTTTTTTTTTTTTTTCGAACGGCGGGACTTCCGGGACGCCTCAGATATTTCCTATTAGTTTAAATCATATTGACAATTTAGTGCATCGCAACGAATAAAAATAAAAGTAAAACGCAATGAAACATGTTTTTTTATCTCGGGACGTGTACTCTCATGCTCAACGCGAATAGATTTCTTCTTATTACTTCAACTGATATTCATTATACGTATTTTACTCAATTTCTCACTTTTATTAAAAGTGTGGACTTTTTTGGTTTTTTTAGTACGGTTTAATAAATTTTCTGTGTTTTATCAAAAGTAAGGATACTTTCCATTTGTACATTTTGAACAATGCTGGACTTGAGAGTTGAACTTCCATTTTTTTATATTTAAACAGTAATATTTTGTGTTAATCGTATGCCAACTTAATAGATTTTAATTCATAATTCCTAATCAAGGTTCTATTCCAACGACGTGATCGAATCGATCCGATCAATTTATTTTAATCGCTGAAATTTGTTTTTTACCACAATTTTTTAATAACTACTTTCGCATAAGAGCCGAGAATCCGATCGATCGATCGATTAATTGTATCAGCGAAAGCGAAATGCCAGTAACATTCGCGTTCCGCTTCCGTCGCAAAGAAAATTGCTAATAAAAAAATAAAAAAAAAACAATTGATAGATATTTTTTGTGAACTGCCTGCCGCCTGCCTGTGCAAATCTACGTTGCCTCGAAAAAATGTCTAATTTATTGACGACGACAATTAGCAGGACCCTTCTAAGCTGCGTGCGTGCAAGTGATAAACCGAGAAGAGTAAACGATCACTGCTTGCGAGTGTTTGCATGTCCGTCTAGCAATGAACGAGTGCATACGATGAATGAATGGGAATAAAAGAAAGAAAAGGAAAGTCGGTTACGAAAAGTGCGAGCGCATCCGGCAGCTGATGGTCTTCGGGCTTGTCCTTTGAATATAGAGGTAAAAAGTATTCTCGGCTTGAATTTAGAAGTCGATTTTCAGGAGAGAATTCTCATAGGATGATGAGAGAATAAACGTGAACCGAGACCACTTCCGGCCCGGCTGCGCGAGCGTACTTTCACACAGAAGTTCATTTCTCTTGTGTTTTTTCCTTCGAAGCCTGGACTATTGCAACGAGCGATCTCACGTCTATTTAAGCATAAGTTTACGAGTTTAGCATGGTATTGCTGTATAGTGGCGAGTGAACACACGAAGAATTTATAAATATGTAATGCCTTAATGTTATATAACGATAATAATGGTAATAGCGTTACTGTATAATTAGTTGTGACGCGAGGGAGGGAAATGGGAATCGTAAACGAAAAAAAGTTGGACACGGTGAGAGGTGGCGAGGGAGCGAGAAAATTGACGAACGGTAATGCGTAACGGACGTCTAAGATTAACAAAAAGGATACAAGTACAGTATGTGCGACCGTTTATCTTCGTTCTGTTCGTGATTTCATATTTTTTTATAATTCTGACGACGAGAGAGAACGAGATATAGCGAGAAAAAGAGAGAGAGGGAGTGAGTATAAATGGAGCGTGTATAGAGAGCGGACTGCTATCTAAAATAGTTCAGGCTAGATGTCGATGTTTGTAGCAGATAATGAACAAAAAAACACAACACAGCATATTGTAATTAAAATTAATAGTCATTAATATCGCCCGCTTTTTTATTCTCCAAGCCGCTCACCCTTCCGACTTCGTCTCACGCCAACGGTTACTACCTAGCTCTAATAATCTGTCGTTACGTAAAGTAAAAGAGCAAATTCATTTTCATGACAACTTTTATTTATTTTGGACTTTTACACTTTATTCTAATCTCGATG
>SHCU01000003.1:1405128-1442947 GCA_004307685.1 Ceratina australensis
GCTGCGGCCGCCGCTTAATTAATTGGAGGGGTTTCTCGTATCGTGTCTGACCCGTCGCGGACCGTACTACTCGCTGGCACGCAACCAGCCCGTGCTTCATCCTCGAGCGATTACCTCGATATTTCAGACAAATGTCGCGTTACATATCCAACCGTTACACGTCCTTACTCATTTATCTGTTGTACAGCTTCGGACAATTATTCTGAACCCACTAGTGCTTATGCGTGAGTTGCCTAGCGAGACAATATTCACAAGTAGTAAGAAATCTATTCGTTTATGTTTCAATGCTCCAGGCTTAACACTAAACCTACCACGGTCAAATGACCCTTCTTAAATTCCTCAATAAAAATAAAGTGCAAATGGTTTTATCATATTGTTAAAATTGTAACTATAACTTAATTTGATGTCAAACTAAAATATTAATGCCAATATTAAATAGCATTCAAATGTAAAAAATGTCAATATATAATAGTATACTTGTGTGCAAGATCTGTCGGTAGGTTAAGTGTTCTGCATTGGCAGCATCATCATATATGTGCTGGAGCATTGAAACATAAACCAATAGATTTCTTACTGCTTGTGAATATTGTCCTGCTAGGGAACTCACACATAAGCACTAGTGGGTCCGGAATAATTGTCCGAAGACGTATAATTGTGAGAGCAGATTATTCAGTTATTTAAATGAATCAGCCCGTGGGAAACTGAACGTAATTTGATTTATTTATAAGTTATCTCTGAGCTATTCGTTATCGTTACTTTTATTGCTACAATCGCAACGTGGAAACGAGCATTAGGATTTGTAAACATTTTAAGTGAATTAATTGATGATTTAGCTTAGGTTGACACGTCGCGACGTTTTCGTATTAATGGAATACGTGTACCCGAAGCCTCAGCGGATCCATTCGGGTCAGCTAGCCTGGGAAATCCTTTAAAGCCGAGAGATCCCGGCGAATCCATTTCCACGCGGCACGGTCGATCTGTTTACCTTCTCCTCGAGAGCTACCCGCGAGTTTTTCCTATTTCTTATACCGCTCGCACCTCCAGCCTCGCTTCATCGCTTTTCGCCGAAGGATCAAGCAGACTCTTCAACCTGTTTGAATATTCCCGTGGAGAATTATTTACATCCACCACCTTTGTATAACTTCTTAATAGCTCTTCTAAATATTAAAGTTTCATGCCTTCATTTCAATTACAATTATCGATTGATTGTTTCGTATAAAAATTTATATATTACTTCGGAATAGTATTTTAAATTCATGAATAATTTGTAAATGTTTTATAATTAGTAACGAAGAATATCTGTCGGTCTTGAAAGACATATTTTCCTGTGAAGACAGATTATTTTATTTGCTGTTTCGAGCAATCGTCTGCGATGTTTGAGAAGCGGAACGACACGCTCGCTTTAATGCAGCGGAGAACTTCCTGAATGATGAACGCGTGCAGGATTAACGGTACGAGCGTGCGCCACGAAACTATCCAAGGCTTGAAGAAGCACGTGCATCTTTAACGTGTCGATCCGGTGCGAAGGCGAGCCCCGTTCAAATTTCAACCTCCGAAGCCAACAACCTTGTAATAGTTTCGCCTACGGTTTGAAGTAAAAGTGGACGGAGAATTTGTGAACGGCGAAACGATTGCATAATCCATGAAAAAGAAATCTTTCGATACGAGTGGAACTGAAATAACTTGCCCCCGCGTCGAAGGTGCCTTTAAACATGCTCCGGGGAGATCAATACGCGTTCCTGGCATCGTGTCTCTATGGATTCATCTTTTAATAAGACCTTCTACCTTTCTCTTCTCTTCTTGACGACCGGTCACGAACACGATGCATTTCACAGCTGAGTTCCGTGGATGTCTCATCGATTCCTCGGTATTCCCTTATATTTTCCACAGGCGGATACCAAAATATGATGTACATTCCATTTTTAATAATAATTCCGAACGCTAGAAATACAGAAGTTAGTGAACATCAGATATATTTAAAAAAAAAGTGTTAAGAGAGAATATAAGTTAGAGTTGATAATAAAATAATATTTAAATATAATCAATACGCGTAATATTTTATTGCAGAGTTTGGCCTTAATTTTTCCATTAATCCATTAAAAAAAACGCTACGTTTCTCTCTAGCCGAACATAATTCACCTGGTTGTTAAGTGAAACGTTAATTAGTGCGTCGTTAATCGATGAAACTAACCCCGATCTTTTTTCACTTTACCGACAAGTTTTAATCGTCGAGCTACCCGCACAAGGCCTGATAATTTCATCTGGAAACAATATTATTATACCAGGATTTTGGAGGTATCTGGCAATATAACCAGTTGACGTGTCAATTATTCTCGTGTGCAATTGGCGTTACGAGGAACCCCGGTCTCCGGGAATGCGTTAATTAAAGAGTGCTAATCAACATGGGAACGAATTTCCACGAATACGAAAATACCGTGGTACAATTTTGTTAGAAATCAATTTCAATGAAATTCCGAAGTTATTGGATGAAGTGTTAATAAATTTTTATTAAATCACAATACATAAACTGTAATATATACAATAATATATTTATTGTAATGTTCGTTGCGTATGTAATATTTACACGTATAAATTTATCAGATTTATATTTATCTGTAGACCAGAGTAGCTCTCCGAAGAGAAATAACGTTGATATTGTGCTTCTTAGAACAACGAAGTTTCCTCGTTTCATACCTCTAGGTGTTCATGGAATTGTTAAGCTGTCGTGAATTGTCACGCTGTAGGAGCCATAATGCATTCAAGAGATATTGTTTCGCGTTCGATTTCTGACAGTACCTGAGTACATTTGAAACAGATTGTTTTGTGTCCGCACCGTGCCCACGGTGGTGGCACACTGCCGTCACCTCCCGACCGATCCGATGCGAGTACTTACCGAAACATCCATGTCTCGTGAGCACCTGTGTCAGCCGGAAGGTCAGAGACCCGTGGTCTCTGCCCAGCCGACTTCAAAAGTTGGGCCGGACAGCCCCGACTACGCGCTCATGCACGAGAAGCTCTCCCAAGAGCTCAAGCCACCTCGCAACCGCGGACTCTCTCCCTCTGCTGCGTTTACAGGAACGCGCTGCGGAAACTATGAACGACGTTCTTTCTTTTTCTATAAATCGGAAAACAGTCTTGACAGGAAACGCGAACCGCAGAAACAGTCCGTTTGGCATGCGAAAGCAACCAGAAGGGAATTCGATTGGATACAGTTATTTCTGTAAAGAAACGGAAACTGTCGGGTACGATTCCGAACAGATAAAGTACAGTATTTATCTTCTGATAAAAAAGTCCAGCTGTTACACTGATTTATTAGCAACGACGAATGGACGTGGTTAGTCAACTTTAACCACAGCTCGCCTATTTTAGATGAAACACTCTCATCGTCATCCATAATTTTTGATAAACGTCCATCGATAAGTAGCAAATCGGTAAACGTTAAACAGATAGTATCGATTTCTCAGAAAATATTATTAGCGTGATTCTACCGGCCCGAACATCGATCAATGCTGTTCCAACCTACTTTCAAGACGCTCGGCCGAATAAGCCGCTAGACCAGAAGAGAGGCACGATGGTTTCGTAGGCGAGGGTGGCCGAGTCAAAAACCGCATAGCGGTACGCAGCCCCTACTCGCGAGCTAGAATCTCGACCTACGTTCAGGTCTCGCGGTCGCTTCCGGCCAAACATTCGCGCGAGGGTTGTTTAGGGGTTGCTGGAGCGAGGTCAGGGGAAAGGGGACGCGAATTCGCGAGGAGGTGTGCGTGGCGGCGGCGATAACGAAAGAAAGGTTTGGGCGTGTGCGGCGTGGCTGGCTAGCCTCCTTCCTCTCTTTCAGGTTTCAGGTTCGCGGGTCCGTTCTTCGGCCTGCGAAGAAGGGAGCCCTCCGTGTATTCTCTCCGTCCTTCTCGTCGGCGCTTCCCTCGTCCGCTGGCCTCTTCGTCTTTCCACCCCCGGTGGAATCGACGTAGCGCGTTTATCGAACGACTGCGCGCGCACCGATAACGGGGATGGGGCGAGCTCAGTGTTGGTTGGTCGCCGAGTGACTGGCGGCGAACGAGCGATACGAACGAAGCGACGTCGACGACGAGGACGAGGACGGCGACGGCGACGTCGGCGGAACACGGGTGCAGCAGACACAAACCGGAGCCCGTCGCGCCACTGTTTCCTATTCCAACTCCAGCTCTGACAGCACGCACGTTGTTTGACGTTAGCCGTCGTGTTTCGCGAGCGTGTGCAACCCCCCGACGATCGTGGGACGCAACGGACGTTCGGTTAAGGGAAGAGAGGATTCGAGACACGGGACCTCGCCAGAAGTGATCGAGTTTCGATAAACAAATGATCCGAGGGTGACGAAGAGCGGACTCGCTGGTAGGTTGATTGATTGTTGCTGACCGCTGGCTTCAGATCGGACAGGATAGATTCGTCCAATCGACGGATCCACGAGGACCGCGCGTGGAACGAAGGGAAGTGAATTTTTCGGAGTGCGAGGAGTGCGTCGAGTGTGCAGACCCTTAGTTCCCTAGAGGGAAGGAAAGGCTCCCTGAACGCGTTCAGACGAACACGCGTGAGGTTTTTTCGTACATCTGGTCGATCCTCCCTCCGAGAGGCGGAGGGCGCCGAGGCATCGATCGCTCGCCATTTTGCACGTCGCGACCGACATCTTCTCCACGCATCGACGACATTTTCCCTCGTGACGATCAAGGAGTGAAGTATCTCGCGGAGCGCGAACCGAACGGGAAAAGAGTGTGCGCCGAACGAAAGGATTTTTTTGGTGAACTTGTTGGTTTATCGATCGCGCTTACACCCCGTTACGTATCGCGTTCACCTCGCGATTGGAAGGGTGCGCGTTGACGTTCGAGTGACGGTAGAGAGGAAATAGAAGAGGAGTAGGCGGTAGAAAACACCGGAAGAGAGATTTAAAAGAAAGAACACAAAGGGGGTAGTACAGGGTCGAGAACAGATCGCAGGAGGAAATCAGCAGGCTGGGAGGTCGGCTGAGCGAGGTGGTGGGTCCCGTCGTGGAGGAGGCCATCGAGCCAGGGGATGCGACCCCGCTGACGGGACCCTCGAGGGAGTCCTCGGTTCCTCGAGCACCCCCGCCACCCCCGCTTCGTGTTACCACTCTCAGGCCGCCGAGACCTCCGCCCACTACGTCTCAGCAATCCGACGATTCTGGTCAACAGGCCCACAGCCCGGATTACAGCCAGGTCCAGACCCCGGGTCAGCAGATCCACAACTCGGATCACCAGGTCCACAATCCGGGTCACCAGGCTTATAACCCCGGAACTACTGAGAATCCGGAGAGCTCGCCGAATCCGCAGCATAGGGATAATCCGGGTCATAACCCCGGAAATCATAACCGAAACCCTGCTCAACGAGTACCGCGAGCTCAGGAACAGAACCCAGCGTCGCGGCCACACGGGCGATACAGCACGGACGGCCAGTCAACGAGCCCTGTTGGTTCGGCTAATCCGGCTCCCCCGAGCCAGAACCCAGGAAACCACAACCGAAGTCCTGCTGAACGAGTTCCGAGAGCAAGTCAACAGGATCAGAACTCGGCATCGCAGACTCTCGGCCGGCACGGTACGGACGGCCAGTCAACGAGCCCTGCTGGTTTTTCTAACCCGGGTCCCCCGAGCCAGAATCCCGGACCTCAACGCGAGGGCCAACACTTGAGCCGCCAGCCCAGTCATCAAGCGACGCAGACGCAGCAGCCGTCGTTGCAGCAGCCCCAGGCACCCACGCAACAACAACAACAACAACAACAACAACAACAACAACAACAACAACAACAACAACAACAACAGCAACAACAACAACAACAACAACAACAACAACAACAACAACAACAACAACAACAACAACAACAACAACAACAACAACAACAACAACAACAACAACAACAACAACAACAACAACAACAACAACAACAACAACAACAACAACAACAACAACAACAACAACAACAACAACAACAACAACAACAACAACAACAACAACAACAACAACAACAACAACAACAACAACAACAACAACAACAACAACAACAACAACAACAACAACAACAACAACAACAACAACAACAACAACAACAACAACAACAACAACAACAACAACAACAACAACAACAACAACAACAACAACAACAACAACAACAACAACAACAACAACAACAACAACAACAACAACAACAACAACAACAACAACAACAACAACAACAACAACAACAACAACAACAACAACAGCAACAACAACAACAACAACAACAACAACAACAACAACAACAACAACAACAACAACAACAACAACAACAACAACAACAACAACAACAACAACAACAACAACAACAACAACAACAACAACAACAACAACAACAACAACAACAACAACAACAACAACAACAACAACAACAACAACAACAACAACAACAACAACAACAACAACAACAACAACAACAACAACAACAACAACAACAACAACAACAACAACAACAACAACAACAACAACAACAACAACAACAACAACAACAACAACAACAACAACAACAACAACAACAACAACAACAACAACAACAACAACAACAACAACAACAACAACAACAACAACAACAACAACAACAACAACAACAGCAGCAGGATACGAGAACCAGTAGCATGGGTACCGTGTTGTCGTTTAGCCCGCGCGACAGGCGCGAGTCCGTGTACCCGCCAACGGGTCACCAGCATCCCACCGATTTCACGTTGAACAATTTCAACTACGAACAATTGAACAACGCGAAGAATCGCGAGAACAAGAGCGGCCTCGCCGCGGTGGCGCCCACGAATCACCCCCCTACGAACAATAACTCGTTGCAGAATAACAACATCAACCTGAACAACAACGATAACGCAAGGATCATCTCGGAGAAGAACGCCCTCGAGAAGAATCTGAAGAAACACTCGTTGTTCATAAACGCGCTCTCGTGGAAACGATTCAGCACGTCTAACAATAATAAAAAGAAGTTGGACAACAAAAACAAGAATATCGGGTTCAGGCAACCGCTCGATAACATTCCCATCGTTGACAAGAACAAAAATATACAGACGCCTCAGGTGAGTTGTCGATGATTATTAATATGTCATGATCTCCATTACCAACGAGATAATTAAGTAGAATGATATTGCTGCTACGCAATTTAGTTTGAATTAAAACGCGCGATCAGCTCATTCAATTAAATAAGTAAGTTAAGCTGCAACAGTGGAATACCTTTTTTAAGAGTAGAATTGTTACATCATTCTCAAATTTAGTAGAATGTACATTTTTTGTTTTATTTGACAATATACTAGCAGCGGATTTTTGTCGATGCTTCATTGACGTAACTCTAAAGTATAACAATACAATATGTTAGGATTACATCATACAGTACGTTCTTGATCATTGAGAAAAGATCAACGATGTTCTTAGTATTCGCGACGCAAATGTGTGGGCGATTACATTAATGTCGATGGCAGATTTTCGTGAAAATGTCCACGAACTAGTAGTTCGGTAGTCTCGTGCGAAGAACGTCGAAGGTGCTTTGACCCCGGACACGATCGAAAGCATATCGATCGTGTCGGTAGGTTTCCCTTTGTCTGTACTTTTTTACTCGCCAGTGAAAAAGATTCTCAGAATCTTACAGTTAGTAAGCTATAGCCATACGGACTAATTAGAAATTCAAACCAGGAACTCTGCTTAGCAGATCGATCTATCCCTTATTTTCCATAAGATTACAATAAATTATATTTTCTTTAGATTACTTTATTACATGGATATTTAATGAACATGAATTTCATGAAAACAGACGAAACCACCGGCGTCGAACAACAATCATACAACGCACAACCCGACGTGCGAGAAGCTCGTGCAGAAGCCCCTACCCCCGAAGCCAAGGAAGACTGTGATCCAAGCCTCGACCTCGGAATTGCTCAAGTGCCTCGGCGTCTTCCTCCACAGGAAATGCACACGTTTAAGAGACTTCCAGGCCGGCGACGCTGTCATGTGGATAAAGACCGTCGACAGGAGCTTGCTGCTTCAAGGCTGGCAGGTGAGCGATGCACCCCATGTTTAATATCCCGATGTTGATACATTGCTCGCGTGCATTGCATAATTTTATTCACGTACACGGGCAGAGTACGTTTCTGTATATGTATAATAGAGTCAACTGTTCTGATTCAAAATGTCTGATTGTCGCGCCATAACGTGTGTGTACTACTTGTACTACTTAAACGTAACAATGTCTTCGTTAAATTGAATAATTAGAGATTGCTTGAAAGCGCGTGATGCGACCGCATTCGACAACGGACAGACCAATTACAGATAACGTTAATTAATATGTGTCCTAACTACGTGAGTTCGATATCACTGAAATATCGCGGTAACGAGTTAATTAAGGCAGACACCGAGCGATTCATCTGTTAACGATCAAATTACCGTCGCTATTAGTGGAAAGTGAAACGAAAGCTTCAGACTGGAGGATATTCATTCGTATCATCACGAGCCGCTGCATATTGGAGTAGACACTTAGGCGAAACGAGATGCGGCACGCGTCACTGCAGCACCCAACAGTACCCTATTCCTCTCTGGAGTGCGTGTCTGTACGCGGTGACCCACGGGAATAACCCGTAATGAGAACTGCGAGAAGTCGCGATACGTCACGGTAGGAATCGAGCGGATCTCCATTTGTTTGGACTCATCCATATGGTAGCCAACGAACCGTTTTACCCGCGAAACGAATTTCACGTATGAAGCATCGATCGAATCTCGTCTCGATTTCACGAGTCAAACGTTTATGCTAATGCACCGCGATTGCGGTTTATGCTAATCTTATGACCCTCTGCAGGGGCTTATTCTTTATCACATAGATTTCTTTGTCAGATATCATAATTTATTTAACCCGTTGTTTATTAGGCCTATCTCAGAACACATAACCAAATGAGATGAAACAGCGAGTTAAAATTTAGTACATAGTAACGTAGTAAATGACCACAAGGTCTCTTATATCAAATCTCAATATTTTAGGATTATCTACACATACGTATGTATAAATAAAACTTTACGTCCAAAAGTTTCAAGGCGATAAATTAATGAATACGTTGAAACTTTTGATGATGTATCACACATTTACAATTATATAGTTTAGAATTATTTTTCACACGAGATAAGTATCCGACAGATCTTTTTAAAGTCGATAAAACTTTATGAACAGTGTATTTCAATTAAACGTGTCCTTCGAGTCTAGTGCACAACGTATTTTCTCGTGTCAGTCGGACGTATCAGTATCGCGTGTTGAATAAAAGGGAGCCGCCATCCTCAGTGCATTGTTGCTGGAAAGTCGATCAACGCAAGACGTTCGAAGCGCACGAAATAACGATCGCTTTGTCAGGAAAGTTGAGCGAAATTATTATCACCGTGTAAAATGTATCTCGAATATAAAAGCATCGGTTAATGTCAAATTGGGTCAAGTGCTAGCATATAATTAACGATAACCTTGATACCGAGCACCGTGAAAGGTTTATCGCTCTTACTTTACGTTAGAAGCATCTGAACATTCCTGGATATTCATATCTCTTTCTATCGCGGACGTTGATGTCATCTGATATTCTTTTTCCCTCTTAGCGAAGGTCACTATCGATTATCCAGGTTCATGAGGCTTGTACCGATTTTCGTGGAAAATCAACTTCGTCACGACCACGAAAATTCGTAACTGTAAATACCGGTTCTTCGCCAGTCTATCTTTAATCACCAGTCCAGTTGTCTGACGTTACGTAAAACCCCATCTACTGAATTGTTCTCCCCGAATTATTTTTAAGTTCGTAATTACCAATTCACATTGCAAATATAGAAAACCTCTCTTTATCTAAATATGTTTTCTATCGGTGAAAAATCGTGTTTCAGAGAAGGTTAAATTGAATTTGTAATTATTCACTAGGCATCATGAATAGTCTAACACGATATGGACGATTTCTCACGTTGATAAGCTAGAAGTGCTCGACTGATAAATGAACCCTCGCGAGGAGGGTGTCGCTTATCTCACTACTAAAAAATCGTTCGCTAACGAGCCCGTCGAAAATGCCTGGTCGAGATTATAGCGTGATCCAATTTCTTTTTATCATCGTCGACCGAACGAGGGAGGAATGATTGACGTTACGTAGGTTGAATCCTCTAAACTTGGTCCTCCACATTCGTACCACCGACGACTCTAATAGAATATTTACAGCCTCTAAAATATAATATTGATCTGTTCTGAACATCTCTTTCCGTCCATCATTCTCGTTCTATTTGCAACGACGTAGTTCGGATCAAATTTGCAGATCCCTGCTCATACGAAAATTTCCGACGGTGCACGCACGCACGCGGTTGACTCGCGCTAATAAGGGGTGGCATCGAACCCTGTTCACGTGCGTGTGTTTATTCTACTGAACGAGAGTGTGTACAGGAGTAGAAGCAAATATACAGAGAGCGGGTCGCGGCTTTCGCTGTCAAAGAGCCTCTTTAGCGATCATCGCTACCCTGTTCTTCGACCCCAAATCCTGCTCGGCTCTCGCCAACCACTCATCGGCTCCCCGGTACGAAATCATCTCCCGGCTGACTCTCAACTCTGATGCTGCGTGACATCACAGAGGCGTGAAGCGATCAGAATTATTTTTAGTCGTTACGTTATCATCCACACGTTCAACCTACTTTCCCTATATAATAAACCGGCTAAAATCCTTTTTATAGCCAGGTTCTACCACCGTTCCCTAGTTCACCCACCATGCGGCACTAATTCGCGCTCGTATGCCAGGTTACATGGTTCTTTTTTTTTATTCGCTCTCTCTCTCTCCAGAAATTAGAACGCCGCATGCGGGTTAATTATAAAAAGGGAACTGGCCGCGAATCGATAGCGGGTCCTATCGAGGGGTGTTGCCTGTTATCGAGGCGCCGCTGAAAGCGTGTGCAGCAATGCAGCCTGCATGGGGTGCGATTCGTGGGTCACGTGCGTGCCATGTCGCGGAACCCCAGCCCCTTCGGTCACTATGCAAGTATGCGAACGGTACCTAGGGACGTTCACCCTTCGGTTTTAATTGCGAGGGGAGTCCGACCACTTCTTTCTTCTGCTGCCGGAAGGAGAACTTCTGGAGGGAAAGGGATTAGTTAAAAGCATTGCGTCTTTCTCAATTCATGACGATATTCATCCCGTTGCGAGAGAAAGTTTAGGGGAAATCTGAGTAATCGAGTTACGAAACTTCCACGAGGATATATTTTCATGATGAGTAAGCTGCAGATTTGAGTCTCGTAATATCACCTGAAACGATGAATTTTCAACGAACATTTTCTTTACCATTTAAATATTAGAATAAGGCATTTAGCTTCTGATATTTCGAACAAGTTTGTACTTTAGGTTATTGAATTATTATAGCTCGTTATTCACCGAACATGAAATCACATTATAGGATAAAGTTTCATAGAGTTATTACTGATATCTTGCAGTGGATTATAGTAATATCAACTAAGTCTCGATAACGTTACGTAAAATTTTTATGGATTCCGTGCCGTGCAATCGAATCAGCCAGGATTATTAAATTTTTTTCATCCCCTCTGGGACTTAGCTGGAAAGTGTGCTAGCATATAAGCATTCATTCTACGTAAGCGCGAACGGCAATCAGCTTTTCCCGAGAATCTCAAACGTCGACTCTTGTCGAAGAAAAGTTTAGAGGCCGTCCGTTTCGGCGAGATCGCCGCATAATTGGAGTCGCGGTAACTTTGACGCAGCAAGTGGGGCAATCGGGTGCCCTGAATAATTTCCCGTCGTGTGCTTTTCCGCCGCTTCTCCTTGCGGCCGCCACTTAATTCGACGCTAAGTGCCGCACGTGACAACGACGGGTCATCGAAGCGTTTGTAATGGCGAGGACACTTTCTCGGAAATTGCGTTCCTCGAAACGAAACAGGGCGGAAAAATGCGAAAAGGATCTGTTAAAATACTAAGAAATAATAAACACAATGCGATCAAACGTTTCGATGAATATCTATTCGCCTTTCATATCAGATAATAGGAAGAACGAAAAACCGTAAAACAAGATTCTGAATATCTGAAATATCTGGAAAAATAATGACGACAACCTTTAACCGTCTCTATAGATACTTACTCTCATTTTTGATGGACATTCGTGTAAGGTAATACAGACAGAGATATTTTTATTCACCGCCCTTTCGTGCCAAGTTGCGCGCGTGATCCGTAGAAGAAAAGAACGGGGAAGCACTTCGCTCTTTCGCTCGGAGGTTTCCGCGCACCGATGCGATGCGACGGTTCACCACAGATCGATCGCACACGTGGTCAAATCTAATCAGTCAAGGGTGACATACGCAGCACGCCCTAGAAACACACTATTGCCTAGGGCACGTTCAGATTTCGCGTGTTGGCATACTCGCGAAATTACTATCATGACATATTCTGCAAATATACTCCGATCGGAAAAAGTTCAACCGATAAAACTTCTCAGATAAAAGAGGTTTGATATTTATTAAATTATAGAACCCTGCAGGTTGGCATTTTCATTTGTTTTTGTTCGTTCAATAAATAAAGTTAAATGCATAAATTCTATTAATAAAATCTATTACTGTTTTCATAAAATACGCTCTACATATTTTGAGTTCACTAGAATATGAAATTTTATACCACAACCTAATTTAACAGATACGTAAGATTATAATCACACAAATCAATAGCGTATAAAATTTGATAAGATCTTCGCATATAGCGCGAGCCTTTTTCTAATACGATTACACGATGATAGCAGTAATACTGATTATTAGTAAGCTGCCCAAGGTTGCGATCGGAATATCCTATCATTCCGGATTAAGTAACCGCGTTTGTATCATTTGCTGCAACAGCGTTTCCGCTCCGAATCGCATAATCTTCTTTGGCTGCGAAGTTCCCATGCTGCCCGAGATTCTCGCGCAATAAAGATAAACAAAGCGCGCTACTTGAATTAAATGAACCTTTGATATGAAAATGATCCGTGATGAGTTTGCACTTGGAGAGAAGTGGATGCTCGCGAGTTTATGTGTCAGCCCGCGATGCATCGAACCCGAGAAGCAACACGTAGGAACGTTTAACTTAGAGGTTTAATCCAGTTCGTCTAGACGATAAATAGAAGAAGGTTGAACGTCATTGCGGGAGAAATCCCGTTAAAGGGAAACCATACATCGATGGAAGAATTGTTTTCTGTGTCCACAACTGTACTCGTGTGACGACAAAGGGAAAGCGCACGTGTAACGTATGCTAACTCTACCGTGTTGTTTGCACCGGGAGGAAGCCAAATAAAGCGAATACGAATTCCAGAGAATCGTCACACGGAATTTGCTATGCACAGTGCCACGTGCACCTGATCATCCCCGGATTATCCCGTTTACGTTGCACGCCGCTCGTAATCGCCTGGAATCCTAGGTCTTTATGCAAAATAATACAATTGTAAATTATATGGCGTGCCAACTTAGAAAATACTTACATAAGAATTTCCTCTTTGCTTTAATGCCCCTCGCATTTGATCCTCTACATGTCCACGATTATTATTATAGTCTTATTTCATACTTTATTATTTATATATAAAATCTGGAGTATCCGAAATTAATGATGAAAGAAATCTTTTTGCTGAGGAAGATGCAAGCATTGTTTACTACCAATTTTTTGATTACGAAAATAGTTAAGCAAGTAAATAGTCTCCGATCAAGATCAGACGAACGGGAATAAAAGCGTCGTTTCTCACTTGGTTTAATGGCGACGCGCGTTGATTGGAGGTAAAAACGTAGACGCGTTCGCGGTTGAACTGACTCGCCGCCGTCTCGAGAATTCAATTATAACCATTGAATCTTCGATAAGCTGATGAAAAACGCGGCTGCAGGCCGGTAACCTCTGGCGAATATCGAACGGCAACGAATATGTACACCGAGAGTTTGTGGTCACGTTCTCTATTGACTCTGTCGGTTTTCCACGCTCAGAGAGCCTTTGCCGGGTAGCTCCGTGTGAGCTGACCAAGACACGTGGAAACACATGCCTCAATGAGGTCTTTATTTTAAAAATAAATCCTCCTTTGCCACCTATCGTTCTCTCCGTTGCTGGCGTCAATACCAATTATTATCGAGAGCTATTATCCGTACTGGAGAACGTAAATAGACTGTCTATTAATAAATAACGACAAGACATCTTGTTAGTTAACAACCCTTTTCTTCCAAAGTTGATCTCTTTCTCTTTGCCATTAATTATTGGTAAACTATCTTCGCTTCAATCAGAATATTTTTTTCCTTCCTCTCTAATCTCGGGAGATTCTTTATTCCGACGCTCGTTCCCGTGGATGAACTCGTCTCGATTTTTTCTTCGTAAACACGAACTTCCGCTCGACAAGCTAAAAGAGTGCTCGGACTCTCTCATGCGACTATCCGGAGCACGAGTCGACGTCCCTGGATGTAGCACGCGCATCCACGCGTGTAGCAAATCCGCCCCGTGTTAAACGGTTAACGAGGGAGGTGCAACAACCGAGCTGCGGCGCGACAAAATCGTAAGAGGAAACGCTGTATCGGGAGCATCGATCCTGCCGGGTCACCGCGGGGCCTCATCGTCGGTGCATCCACACGTGCGAGAAACCGACCCTCCCTCGCGAAACGTTGAGGAACCCTTGCCGGATCGGAAAAACCCCTGTGATCATACCACCGTGCGTTTTAATTATCACAAAGCATTCGTTGTAATTGGAGGACGATTTAGGAGTGGGAGACGTCGCCTGAGGGGTCAAAGACTCGCTTTGAATACGAAATTAAGAACATGTAGAGATCAAAAGCAACTGAGAAGCGCATAGCTTCGAAAATGAATTTTTTTTATGTAATTAGTTTTTCAATATGCTGAATACGAATAGTATGTTTGTTAAATAAACATGGAATCAATAATAACGTGTTCAAAGGATTGAACGAAATTCGTAGTGAATGTAATTTTTGAAACTTATACCTTGCAATTTGTAAAATTACATCAAATAAAACGGCATAAAAATTCGCAGATATTTCACCGGAATAAAATAGAATTCGAATTATGCAAAATTAATTTGCAATGAAATACAGGTGCGCACGAATGGCATGTGTAAATGAAATGTACAAGCGAGATAAGTGCATTAAGTGGGGTGGTCCGTTAAGGTCGAACGAGCCAATGCACTTCGCCCGTGTCCTAATTCACTAATGACTCGGAGGACTTGGTTTCTAGAGCAAAAGCAGATAGGTCGACTTCGGTAGAGGAGAGCTTATAGAACTACCAGATAGCTAATATTTAATGCGTGGCGAGCGAAAATAGATGCTGGCCGTGGCTCAGATTAATATCACCCTCGATTATAATTGTCTCGTAGCTGGCCATTGAAACAAATTCATATTCGACGGAATTTATATTTTACAAAGAATTTTCATCGCGACAAGAATTCATAATTTCAAACACGGATACCGAAGTTGGCTCGATGAAATATATGTCAGACTAGAATAGAAATATTTCTTTCCACGAAACGAACCGGGAATGGAATGGAATAATGTTTCCTGTTCACGATGAAAAGGAAGACCCAATGGTGGCCGAGGTACGGTGTCGAGTGCGACAATGCCGATTGCAATTTCGCAAGCGTGTCACGTAATGCGACACCGCACCTAGTGAATCATCCCTTTCTGTTACTGGAAGAGAGTATCGCTATACCATCCAAGAAGAAGCACTTCGCGTCGCCTAAATGTACAGGGCTAATGTAAACTATACTTCACCGCAAACTCATCGAATGTCTCCGTAAAATCCTACGACTTACAAATTTCACAGACACGCAATATTAGACAATAATATCTTATATAAAGGATGCTTCAAAAATTTCAATCTGCATTGAGATTAAAATCAGATAAAATTTATATCCTGTTGAATAAGGTCTATGAAAAATTTTGATTTGTGTTTTACTGATTTGAAAAAAAAATTGTTTCAGGACGTCGCATTCATCAATCCCGCCAACGTTGTGTTCGTTTATATGCTGGTGAGGGAGTTGGTCGAAGGCGACGAAGCGACCGAGAGAGAACTACAGGCGACGGTGTTGACATGTCTGTACTTAAGCTACAGCTACATGGGCAACGAGATCAGCTACCCACTGAAACCGTTCCTGGTTGAGGACTGCAAGGACAAGTTTTGGGACAGGTGTCTGTTGATCGTGAACCGACTTAGCTCCGAAATGCTCCGCATCAACAGCGAGCCCGGATTCTTCACGGAGATTTTCACCGAACTGAAGGTTTGTTGAAACACGCACTATTACTACTCAGGAGATATAATGGTTACCTTTTTTATTGAGTACGGACACGTCATCGATTACTGGGTTTTTTAAAAATCCGGAATGTGTTCAAAAAATAAAATACAATTTATATTTTATTATCGGCTAAAGTTCAGTTTGAAAGGTAAACATGGCGAACGAAATATCATTTTTAAATGTCGAGCAGAAAAGTTCAACAACGCATTACAAGCTTGTACAATACTTCTTGCTCTTCTCTAGCTCCAGTGTTTGAAAAGTACCTGTACCTTTGCTCTAACGAAATTTAGATCTCCCACTATTATTTCAATTATAGGTAGCACGAAGGAACAAACAAATAGCGTGAGAGTAAACAATTAATAAGTTTTTTGTTTTATACCATCCCTTTGTGATACGTTGTATTAGAATGAAATTATTAATATATCTCTGCGTCAGACCGAGACTCGAAAATAAAATCGTTTCGCAGGCTTGTGGAGCATACGACCGAGGTAGTCTGCCTGGTACCGGCCTCGAGCGGAGCCTCGTCGTCTCCGGAGTCGCGGTACCCACCAAGGCGGCTTGACGGAGCTACACACACCTGCTGGTGCGGATCGACAGACACGGCTGCGACGTCACGACCCTCTGACGATGGCCATCGCGACGACGAGGAGCTGCCCTCGCAGCTTGACCCCTCCGCGTCGACCTCGACCTCGACGTTGCCTCGACCTCACCACCACCATCATCATCGAGCTAGCCGCGACGATGGAGAACCGGGCGGGGGACGGTGCACGTCTTGCGGGAAGCTGCGCCGCGAAGAGATCCTGGCGATCCAGGATCTGGACGCGATCGAGGCGGCGCCTCTGGAGTCGCAGAGGACACCGGAGAAAACATGTACCTGCGACGCGGAGGCCAGAGGCGATCGCGACCGCGGCGAGCTCCGTAAGTACCACAGCACCGACACCAGGTGGGCCGACACCAGCTTCCTATCGCCGGACGATGCGATTTGGGATCTGAGGGCGCGAGCCAGCGAGGGAACCGAGTACCGATGGGAACTTCGAACGTCCACGACCGACCTTGACCTGACACGGCGAACAAAATGCAGCTGCCACAGTTTGACGCCCGAAGCCGATAAGAAGCCACACGAGGTCCAGCGCGGCGATCTCAGGAAGCATCACAGCGCGGAGGGAGACAAATGGTCGGTGAAGCCGGACTATCTGACCGTGCCGATGCACGATTTAAGGAAGCACAGCAGCGATGACACCAGGATGGCCAGAGAAGCGAGATGGCTTCAGGTTCCAGAGGTAATGCCGAATCCGAAACCCAGGTGTACCTGCCCGAAAACGAAGACCCTGCCGGTCCCGTCGCCCCCAAAGGAGACGACGATCCAAGCGGTGCCGACGGTGCAAACGGTGCCGACGGTGCAAGAACCGGAGCAACCGGCGGTGAAACAGGAACCGGAGAGAAAGCTGTATCATTCCGCGTCGATGACGGTCGAGAGGAAAGAGGAACCGCGGGCGACGCTGGCACCAGAGAGGCCGGAACTGAAGAAACACGCGAGCGAGGACACAAGGCTAGTGAGGCCCGAGAGGGCTAGACCGAAGTTGGAGCGATCTCACGCCAGGGTCGACAGTCAGTGGTCGAAAAAATGGAGTACCAAGGAAAAGGTAGTCAGTCCGGAGGAAAGGAAAAAACCTCGACACAAATGGGCCATGAAACCGCACTTCTCTCTTCCCGCGGAGAAGAAAGAGTCGAAATTGAAGAGCCAGGAGTCTACGGATGCGTTCAAGAGCAAGAGTTTGAAGGAAAGACCGAAGTACAGTATCAGAAGAAGCTTGTCCCCGGAACCTGATCCTCGTCAGATGAGCAAGCTAGATAACAGAATCGTGCGAAGATTGATAACTCCTGGGATCACCATCACGAACGCGAAATGGACGCCTTACGAAGATTCGTCTCCTTTACCTACGATCGGAATAAAGAAACGCGAACCGAAGCCCATCAGCGAGATCAAATGGACACCGTACGACGCTTCACCGTCGAAACCAGCCGAAGGCGTCGGTGGAAGTTTCGTCATGCTGGATGCAGAGGAGCCACCGAAGGACTGGTCACCGTTCCACAACATAACACCCACGCATCATCCACCTCCGGAAGCAGCGCCGTGTAGCGACGACGAGGAGTTTCGAATGAGGATACTCAATCAGGTGGCAGCGTTCCCGATGTACCAAGGGGGTTGGAAGGACGAGTCTCCGGAGAAGACGCCACCGAAGAGAGTTCAATCACCAGTGGACTTGTCGCCGCCTGTCTGGTCTCCTCTCCCGGCTTCGCCGATCAAACGGCAGAGATCTCAGCAGCAACAGTATTCTCCGCAACCGGTTCATAGGAAGAGCATCGTGAAGGCTCGAGGTTTGTCGAAGAAGAAGGTGTCAAGGGCTAGGTCCGAAAGTGGTCAAGGTGACAGATTAGTGCCGCCTACTGTGATCGTTCGCGCGGCTAGCGAGGAACCAAAGAGGCAGAGGCCGCAGTTGGTGAGGTCGAAGGCGTTATTGGAGGTGCCGACGTTAGGGATCACGAAGAGGTCACTGAGCGAGGAAGTGCCGCGTGCGCGTGAACGTCGCGAACGGGCGCGGCCTCACAGAGCCCGCAGCGAGGAGACAACTAAATACGGGGATCCGTGGTTCACCAACGACACGCTGGCGGACGAGAGGACGGAGTTACGGGAATACGTGACGACGGTTTGAGTGGGGACGAGTAGAAAAACACGGTTGACGGTACTCGAAATTTAAGCGAGGCGAAGGTATTCTTTGATTAATTTCAGCCGCCCCTATTGTGGCGATGGGGCGATCGCAATTTCACGTGATTAGCTCGCTTAGGTGTTTTTGTATCGACGTAGAGAAACGTACCGTGCGAGAGATATTGTATTTGTTCGTTGCGACCAGCGGTGATTATTTTCGTCATTCGCTTTTTCCCAATCGCTGCTGAGCAATCATCGACGCGCTACGAATCGTAGAGATCGGTGGAAGGTGAAACCGAGAAGATAGACCTCGTGCGAAGATCTACGCGCTCACGCATCGTTGGCCTACGAAACGAAGACTAGTAGTCGACGAGTCGAGAGAAACACGAACGATCCTTTCTGTAAAAAAAAAAGAAACATGCGAAACGAGAAAAGTGAAACCCGAGGCAGATCGATCAATCGAGTTCGCGTAGGATAAAACGCATCGCGACGCGCTGTAACGGGAAGCAAAGGGAGATTCGTGCCCTCGTGGCAGCGCTTTTCTAAACGAGGGACAATTTTTCGGCTCAACGATACTGAACTTCTTCAGCGGCACTGAGCACCGAAAAGTACAGTTCGTCGACGAGGTGACAGTTCGCATTAGCGTCTTTTAATTGATAACGGTAGTCGATAACCGTAAAGCGTTCGGACGTATCATAGGCCGGGGGCAAGGGTACATTCGACTTAACGAATAAATAATACGAGCTTAGGTCTTTAAGTGTGGCTGACATTAAGTATACCCACGAGTAACAAGAGCTAGACGAACAGAAAAGAACAGACGCTGAACAGAGGAATTAAATGCATTGTAAATGTTTCCTCGAGCGTCTCGTTCGGAAGTCGATGAGAATCGACGAGATGGAGACCTTTGTTACGCGTTCCTTTCTGTTTTCCGCGATCCATCGTCTTAGCTGACATTTACGGATCCTCAGGATCCTGGCAATGGATCGCTCGCGATATTACGCATAAATTAAGTTCATACAAGACACTTATGATAAAGGGAATAGCTATCTGAAATAAACGACAGGCAGCAACCCTCGTGTGCCGGCGCGTGCAATATTAATTAGGATTAACAGTTACGATTCATTGAGTAGCCACTTAAGGATGGGGTACTAAGATTAAGCAAGACTAACTTCACGTTATCGACCGCTGCACTTATTATACTTGTATTCGTTGAGCTCTTTTCCGCAGCATTTCGCCGACTCGATCGCGTCCGTTCTCTTTGTTAAGTTGCTATACACACGTCATACGCGCGATTCGCTAGAAGGGCTCGAGCTATTTCGAATACTGTATACACACTGTAAAACGCATATATACATCGCTCTCTCCGCCGGTCTCTTGCCGGTACCCGGTCGTTTTAAGAATTTTTGATATTATTGCGAAGAACATTTTCCCAGGCGACGGAGGAAGCCTCGGTTCAAACTCAATTTTTCTATTTTCACTTCAATGTTCGAGTCGTCTACGTTTACACAGGACACAAAACACAGCCACTTGTTCGCGTGCAGCATACGACATTGTAAATTGCTACAAGTATGCGAGCAGGACATCGATACATCTTCACAGTTACACGCGTACACGCAGATTTTGTACATATTTTTAATAACGATAGTTATAATTGTACGTAAACGAGTCAAATGAAACAACGGAGTCACGGTGAAGATTACAGAATGCCAAAAAGGATCAAGGCGCGTTCCGTTAAAAATTTTTTTCTGTCACCAACTCGGGACTTCCTCCCATCGACTTTTCGTTCAGCTGTTCGTTTCCCTCGCGGTTTCTCGGTGTCGTCTCGTGTTAACAACCCCTCGTAACACGCCGCGGCGGCTGTCCAACGTTGCGGGCGTCCCAAACGAATGAAAAAAAAAATTAAAAATAAAAAAAAATAGAATTCAACAAAGCGAACATACTAATTCTAATTGGTCGCGAAAGCAGCCAGCGATGCTGTCGCTACGTATTAAACAGAAAATATTAAAAAATTGCAAAAAAAAAGACAGAAACTCAAAGAGATAGAAATTATTTTCTAAATAATAACAAAGTGCAAAGTAAGAGAGAGGGAGAGAAAGGGATCGAGAGAAAGTGAGTGAGAAAGGGAGAGAGAGAGAGAGAGTGAGCATGATACAATCTAAACGGTTAAACCAAAAGACAAAATGGGGTGACGACGAGCTTGTTGCTAGAATCGCGCGAGGAACAAGAAGAACGAAAGAAGCTAGATTCCTTATTTCTCAGCGCAACCCCGCGAATTTTTTCTATAAAGTGCGTGTGTGTTTTGAAAACAAGAAATCGGAACCGAACAAATGGAGCGAAGCAAAGACAAGTGCGAAGAGATATTAATGGAATCTGCGCGGCCGATTTTAACGTAGCGTGCGAGAAATTCTCGCTTAAACCGATACTCGTAACCGCTTATGAGGGGGTGGTGGGGCGGGGGGCACCCTGAGGATAATTACAAGCCATTAGTTGCTATTCGATCGATAATGTATTTAATTAGTTGGCAATTATCGGTGGCTAGCGATCTGTCTTTCTTTCGTGGACACGCGTTCGCCGCGCTTGATCTCGGGAAACCGGACGCACTGCACTTTCTATCTGATCACTTTAGGATTACTCTAGCGTAAATCGTTAGCGGGTAGAGGGAAGCGTTTTTAAAGCCTCCAATTAACATTTCCCTCCGAAGGCTCCCAAGGGTTTTTAGCACGCGCGTATACACGCTTGTGTACACACACACACAGACACACACACGCTCTAGTCACGTAGTACGCAATGTACACGTCGCGCACGTATACAAAAGACTTCGATCATTTTAAGACTTGTGCGCAACGTTAGCAATTAATTTCTTACTTTCTCGCTTCGTATAAGATGTTTTAGCTGGTAGATTAAAAATAGCTGATAAATTGCCAGTACTTTTACGAGACAAAGGCTGTTGTTACGTTCATCGTTTGTAAAAGCCTTAGGTATATCTATACACGAATTATCCTCTGTAGATTCTTCTACGAGCTTTCTCGAGATCAGACGTGAACGCGTGATGATGGCATTTAGGACGAAAGGGGCGCGATGCGTTTTCTCCATCCGAGATCCTATATCAAAGAGCGGCAGGGTATTCTTACGTTTGAAATTGGGATCGTCGCTCGGCGACGTGATTCGAAAGAAGGAAAATTAGAGAACAGAAAACCACGCGACTTATGTATATTAAAAAAAAAAGACATACGTATAAATAACGCGCTGCATAGCGATTCGTTTCTTCTCGAGGTACACACGTATAAAATATACATATATAGGTTCTTTCCTTCGTAGTGCGTACTATAATTAATTCTGGAGTATCCATTGCGTACTGTATAAACGATATACATAGCGTAATGTATTAATTGCGTAATTTACAAACGGTTCGCCGCGCGCAGGGGAACCGATAATCTCGCGTTGCGCTACTAAGTGATTCATAGACACAGTTATTTCTATAAGAGGAGAGACTCGGGCGCGTTTAAAATGCTATACGACGGTGGTGTGACGAGAATAAATACATGAAGAATAATATTGTATCTGTGCTGCCATTAGAGTTATAAAAATGTGGGAAGAGAACAAATGAAGAGGACAGACAAAGCCAAAGTATACCTATACATAGTTAATGAAGATACACCCGATTAATACATGCATACATACATACATACATACATACGTACGTACATACACACATACTTGCATAATACAACGTACTACACCCAACACGTGCGCGGATTTCACGCGTGCCACGCTTGTCGGCGACGAAAGACACATATATAAATATATAAATATAAATTAAACATATGTTGTATACACGATACACGCGTACACGTACCCGACGATGTAATTAATAAGTGCATACGTTAATCCCGAGAAAAGAAATTCGTTTCGCGATACGAGGATGATTTTAGGAGCCTTCGTGTTGAATAATTAGCAGTCTCATTCCATGTATCGTATAATCGAAAGATCGAGTGACCGTACGTGTTATAGCGATAAGATCAATAAACGAGAAACATCCGCGAGACGATGAATGAAACGAAAAACCAAAAAAAAAAGGAAATTACGGTTCGTAGTGTGTACCTACTGTATCCGAATGTGATCGATTTGTTACGTACGTCCCTGATTAATTGTTGCGTTGTGCTTCTTATTATCGCCTAGTATTATCATTATTAAATATTAGCGTCATGTTTATTACGAACCCGGGAAGTATTATCATCATTGTAAGTATTATTAGCTTTATTAATGCAATTATTATTATTATTCGATATTATTATTTATTACCGTCGATTTCTAAGGACCGCTCGTCTTTTTTTTCTAGTCAAATTTACCTTGACCCAATCGAAGAGTACTGTCGATATACTCGGTCTCCCCCGTCCCCGATATATATTTGATTTTTTGTCAAATAATCCCCGATGAAAAAGCACGATGCCACGCGTTGCAAGACACATAGATCTTGCGTAATAGAGTGATGCATTATCTGTGCAACAAATGCAGTATGCAACCCGTAAATATGAGGTCAATGTTGATTTGTTTAAATAAATGTAAGTTTGAAAATCCACGACCGCCTTTAACCATTTCTCGCATTCACTATCCTTCGGAATAAATTTATCGTTTTTTTGTTAAGTTTTATGCAGTTTAGAAACCTTGTCTAAGGGTTTACTACAAGTGAAATGGTCTTCTCTTCGGAATTCATAAAAATATTCTTAATTGTACAAACTCAAATACTTTCAATAGCCAGGTACGTTCTGATTGGGCTTATTTTGGTTTTGAGTCGCGTACCCAATAAAGAGTGGGTATACGACAGTTTACATCCAGGCAATAAACTTTGATACGAGTGTTATTAGTTTTTACAATCCTTAGAATCGCAATATTTCGTGCTGCAGCGTTTGAAATATGTATATACATATACGCTGTGGAAATATACCCATCGTATTTTTCCTTTTCTTATAAGAAATAAGGAAATATGATTACCAGGAAAATTAAAAAGTATAAGGAATTATAAATAAATAAATAAATAAACGTAATAAACGTGTATATCGAGAATAATCAGATATGTATGTGATAGTTCCATAATGTCTGAGAGATACACCTGAAGTCAACCACAAGATATCAATAGTATTATATCATTACATTTGTTATCTGCAAAAAAAAATAAGTTCCAAAAAAGAATTAAAAACGCGGTGAAATTTTCATAATCTCATGAGGTGATTAAAACTCAAATTACGTCATTGGCAGCACCGTCAGCCGCTTTCGATTGCCTGACACGGCACGACACGGCACGGCTTTGCATGGATCGACCTGCTTCAGCTTGAGGTCTATCCCCACATAGCCGGTTCGGTTGGGTTCCTGCCGACGGACCGACGAACGTTTTCAGGGGCGCAGAACACATTTTCTGACGGTCTCCATGCTGCAGATTGAAACTCAGGTTCAGAAAATGTATTCGGTTGCCCTGAAAATACCGCGGACCTTTCGACGTCCGTCCATAGAAACTTTCAACATTTCTTGGCGACGAATTTTTATGTATATTTATTTTAGTGTTAGATGGTTAGAAGAGTAATTGTAAATTACGGGACTGGACTTCCGGCTTGTACCTCAAACTGGACAATAGGAGGTTTGACCTGAAGTTTTAGCCGGCGAGCCACAAAGAATATCATTTCAGCTTTCCTTACATTTTCCAAATTCAAGTCACAAGAGGATTTGAGAAACACGTACAGCTCTTTTTTTGCAGTCTGTACGAAAATGGAATATATGCTTTACACTATTCCGCCTTGAAGTTTTCCATTCGCGACACTTCTGTGCCTGAAAAAATTTTACTCGCCCTCGCGTACTGACGTAGATACATATGTATAAATATATGAATATTCAAATGAAATATTGACATTTAATCGCATACTGATACTTAAATCAATCAAATTTAATTGTACACATCTTTCCTGAATAATTGCTAATAATGTACTTTAAGGAAGATTCCGTAAATTCGAGTTGTTTGATAGCATCAACAAGCTCGAATCCAGTACACCACCTACACTGGACGCTCCCTTCGCAGGCGGTTTCGTTAAAATAGTACGCCATCTCCATCTGGCAAGGTCAGAGTCGATCTGGGGAAAGCTCCGAGATGCGGCGCTCGCCTAGGCGACGAAACGACCAACATTATCTGTAGTCGTATAATCAGTTACATGAAAATAGTAAGTACTCAAATTTTGTAGATATGATCATTTAAAAATTGCAGTATACACGTGCTTCTGTAAATGATTGTTCTAGGAAAGGAAGATGTTAAATTTTTAAACGCAGAAAGTATAATCACATCGTCGGAGAGGGTAACTCCTGAAATCGAAGTAGTGGAAAAAGAAGAAGATTCGTCTACGATTTATACCTGCAACAAAATGAAACAAAACGCGAGGGAAGGTGAACCGTGTCCCAGCATGCATGTAACGGAGCAACATGTAATGGAAGAAAAGACTGATAATGAGCTACATACTAACAATGAGCAGCATAATTACAACGGCGGCACCCCGTCGACGCATTTTTAATCGCACTGAGGCCAATGTTAAAAAAATTAAACGAGAGAGTATTTTACAGTATACAATTAAGTATTTTCGAAAAAGTTCGTAAGACCTTGTTCGCACAATGGGAAGAAGAATAGGATATGTTCATTTGTTTTAAATTACATTAGTTTGTTATTCCAATGGCGCTTCAGTCTTTTAAGACGTCTTAGTCCGTACGTTTTATCTAAAGGCTGTTTCTTCTCACTCATGGGCCTGGAGTTGCCGTTTTGTACTGTTAACGCGAGATATTAAAAACGACTGAGGTAACAGTGCAATGTCGAACTCGGTTTTATATTTGCACACGCACACACGCACGAAGGAGTTAGTAAACATACTTACTGGGCAACGGATTTAAATTTGATTTTACCTAACATTTACTTCTTTCTATGCATCTTGGTAATTATTGGATTTTTGATTTAGTAATCATTCTTCGATTGCACAAACAAAATAATTTTGATACAGTTACAAGATTTTAAAATTTTGTAGTCTCTCTATTATTTTCGTATGTATTACATACTAATTACATATATCTCCATATTTCAATGCTTTAGAAATTAGGATGGAAACTTTTATTGAATTAATTAAATGATTCGATTGGCAACTGAAGAATTTGTATGATCAATCTACATTGTTTTAGTTTTTAGGCTGTTTATGATACTGTATACATATATACATATTTATATTATGAATAAATGTGATTAGATTCGTATTTATCGCAAAGGCTTCAGAAATCTTGTTACACAAGTGTCAAACCGAATTAGACGAGTATTGTTTGCCGATCGTTCTTACGGATCAAGAGTTGTGTTTCGTAATGTTTGAAGAAACATGTGTGAATCAGTCAACAAGTACTGTTGTTTTTCTTCATCCTTATATTTTAAATAAACGATTAAATCTTTGAAGAAAGACTAAAGCGTATAAATAATTTGCATGCAGTCCCTAATTTAATAAATAATACTTGATTCATTGGGGAGAAATTACGAATTTATTTATAAAAAAAGAATGGTTGCAATGGAACAAAATATAGTTGTCAGAGTTCGACAATGATGCAGCGAATTCTGTTAAGTATATTCCACAATATAGAGCAAATTCGTAACATGAAATATAAAACTCTCATTATCAACTATATATATCGTTAACTTTGAACATGGTCAACATATAAATATACAGTCATCACGTTAAGTTAAATGTATCCATACAGTACATACAATGACGCTATACATAGTATAAGTAAGATCCCTACATTTGCTCTTTTCCTCATCCGATTCTGTTCTATTTTATTTCTTTTCTCGGCGGTTTAGATACATACATAAAATGCACGTACACACGTATATGCGAAGTATATATAATATGTATATCTCTCGAAACATTTCGCTAATACACAATTATACAAAACGCTACGGCGAAATTCGCGTTTGATCGTGTGGTTCTTGTATACTTTTTCCTATTTTGTTCTTTTCTCCCTTTATAGAAATATACATTTATCAATGGTACGCTACCGATTAGAAAAGAGAACGAAAGTACAAGTGTGAATGAAAACATATATATGTATATATATATGTATGTATATATCATATACACATCGAAAAAGGTTCATTTACATGAATTACAAAGAACGGAGTATTGGTTCAACGGATAATATCTCTTCTTCATTCTATTTTCTCTTTCTGTTTTCGTTACATTTGGATTGTTTATTACGTGATAGCATTTTGGCACTTAGAGCGAAGAATTCTATAAATTTTATAAGGGTAACACGCAGGGGTAAGACGGTTTATTTCCTCTTCAGATGTATCGCAGGATATTTATTGTTTTAGGCCAACACTGAAAGTATCTCGGCGCTCTTGCGGGTTGTCTGTCGGATGGTAGCAACACGTTATCAATAGCCGTCGAACGCAAAACGAAAAAATGTACGGAATCTTTAGGAACATATAGAGAAACATCCGTGATTATTTTCTCCATCTGTTGGTCAGTCTCCAGCCTTAATGGGCTCTCTCTCTCCTTCATCCGCTCCACGTGAATCGACTTGTCTCGACGAAGAGTACGAGAGATGATGTTTGCCGAATCCTTCTCGACTACTCCTTCTCTCTCTCTCTCTCTCTCTCTCTCTCTCTCTCTCTCTCTCTCTCTCTCTCTCTCTCTCTCTCTCTCTCCTTCCCCTCTCTCCATGTCTCTCTCTCTGTTTCTGTTTCAAATCGCAGAGGATGTGTAGGTGTGTGTTACGTGTGTCAGTCTTATCTGGTGGTGCACGGTCAGGCCGGTCACGTCATTTGGGCGGCGTTGAAGTCACGTTTCCTCGGCGTAGTAAAATGTTGTTGCGGGCTGGTGATTTGATACTGTGGCACATACGGATTGTTCCTGAGGACGTTGCCGCCGGGCGAGCCGGCCGAATATTGCGACGGTACTGTGATTATTCCGGCCTGCTGCAAATACTGTTCGCGATAGAGCGCCTGTTGCGTCACATACTCCCCGTTCACGGGATTCTGAGCACCGTAATGAATCTTCACGGTCTTCGTGGTCGTCTGGTTTGCATTACACTCCTTGTAACTGTCATGATAGCGGACGCTGGTCGGAGAGGAGCTGGGAGAGGTCGCGTTCTTCAGACTCTGAGTCGGGCTCTGAGTGATCGACTCCAACACGTGTCTCGGCATATTCGGCGATGGGCAATGAGTCTCTTGGAGACCGTCCACGCGGTTCGCGTTCCTCATATAGATAGGGGCGCTCTCCGGTCTACCGCCGACGATGTTCCTTATTCCCTCTCTGTCCTTCGCGCTCAAACTCTGCCGGGATGAATCCAATCCTGAGTTACGATTCCTCGTCGCGGTCGGGGACGCGTTATTCAGATCGGACACGCTTGACCAAGTCACGCTGGCTAATTCCCACTGACGGAGGAGATTGGAAACTCGTTCGGCCCTGGTGGTCGCGTCAAGACTTTCGTCGTAATCCGGTCCCTGAAATTATACGAACACATCATGCAACGTTACTTGGCTGTTGAGAGTTTCAACCTCAATCCTTTGCTATCCGTTAGAATTGGTATTCCAACGAGTTACATTCCATGAACGATACAAAATAAGATGGATTGCAATATCCCCAAGAATGCTTCCAATAATGCTGAATCGCGTTATTTATGATACAATTAAGTGCAAGCGTCGCTGCAATGCGTACAACCAGAGATATCGGGATCGCGCTAGAACGGTCAAGAACAACTAGTATGCACAAGGCAGGAAAAAAGCGACGAGAAACGAACATCGTCAAATCACTTGCAAGGACAGCGAATACGTAACGAGGAATTGTAGAACGAAATTTATACACCGTAACCCGGCAAAAGTTGCAACTGGCTAAACAGCTAACCGATCACGGATTAATATTATTATTGCGAGGCTAGCCGCAAGGTCGGTGAAGCTTTATAGGTACATCTATTTTACATGGCCTGATTCTAGTACATTTTGCCGACGCGATAACGAATACACCCACGTAATTCGAGGCTGATCACAATCGTTTCGCAGAAGCTAAAAACTCCGTCAGAGACGAATCGCAAAGGAATATCGTAATATCGACGAAAGGACTTATTAAACTTATGCAACTCAAATATTTCGTCATGAAATAACTTACATTTTCAATTTTCTCATCGAGCATCCTGAAGAAGTCGAGCTGACTGGTAGATATCTCTCTGTAACATTAAAAAGGACGAATAGTCAATTATTTAAGTGATACTAGCTTCACAATTTTTCTCATGTACTTTTCTTATACTTAACGATTGCAAACAATGATACACTATCAAAAGGACACTTCGAAACCCTATACAAAATATATTTAATCACCAAGCGTCAACTTAATGGACACGAATAACGAATCGTATTAACAAGTTAAATGACCAAAAAAAAACAAATATTATAATTGGAAAAAGTTTGATGATTAACAGAGCAAATAATGTGGCAATACTTACGCTTGTTGTAGCAAAGGACCGCCTCCAGGTCCGTTCGACTTCTTCTTTGCTTGGAGTTTCAGTTCGCCAGAACCATTTTGTTCCTCATTTCTGTTCACCTCGACCCCATTATTATTCGTCTTGTTGTTCTTCGCATTGCCGTTTCCATTCTTCTGTTCCACGGATGCAGAACCTGTAACACGAACATTGCAAAAGAAATTAAACTTCAATATCAAATATCGCAACATTGTTCAAAGCAATCTCATGAGCCGCACTTTAATTTTTACATTCTAAATATAATTGCCTGGTGTTAAAACATCGATATAGATCAGAGAACTTCTGCTTGCAAATTCTTAAGCTATTATACACATGGATTGTTCCTATGTCTGAAAATGAGCATCTACTAAATAAAAAAAGGATAGAAAATTGCGAGTTCTATTCGGTTTTGTCGTAATTTGTTTTTACTGTTTGGGTGATTCCTCATTCGTGGTATTATTCGATTATTATTGCGATTCATCTTATCTTATTTGAATAATTGTGATTACATATGCTTGAAAACGACGTGAGCAAAGAACAGCATGAAAAGACGATAGAATACAAGAAGACAATGAGAGACGAGCGCTCGTTAACGCAAGTGAAACAATTATCGTACAAAGTGCAAGTTCAAGGAGCCGTATCTAAATACGTGTTTTCATACTTCTCCGCGCCGCCTTTGTATCACGCATAGGAAGAAAATACGCGCGGACAAGAAGAGCGGAGAGTCGCGAACTCGGGTGTTATTGCGCATAATAGTCGCACAATGGGCAAAAGAGAGCATTAAAACGAGCCGGTACGGAACATAACGCGAAAACTATTTCACAAAGCGACACCAGGTCACGATGCGCAACAGAAAGAGTGCACATAAGTATAATATCTGCGACTTGCTGCAGGAAATCGTAATGTTACATTTCTGTGAAAACGCGTTATAATACAATATATCAAAAGAGACAAGCCGCATTTGCGAATTAGAAAAGAATTTTTTCAATGCTACAAATTATTTGAACATGAATCATCCGTACAAATTGGAAGTTGAGAAATTCGCATTAAAAAATATAAAAAATGCAAATGTGACTTTCAAGACTGCCACTTTGAAGTACGTGTTATTGTTAGCATTCGAGTCATGATACAAACTCGAAACTTCAAATACAAACGGATTACCGGATTAAAATGTAACAACTGTTGATGGTCGAATTGGAAAACAAACAGCGTTGATGCACATACATTTATGGGAATTGCACCATAAACGGTAATCAAATTGCGCACTCAATCTGTAACTAACTAACTTCTGTAACTAATAACTAATCTGTAAATGATAACTTTCCCTCCATAAACGATTCAACTTTTCATTTCTCATGAAAGTGCCACTTGTAAAAAGAACTTGAAAACAGCAGTTCGCAATACTCGCTGTCTAATCTACTTTTACCATAACATTATCAGCAATGGGAACTACATGGTTCGATAAATCGGTTTGAATTTCAACAGCCCCAGTTTTAACCTTTGCGTGTACATTTAATTCGGACATACGTCCCGTTCAATTAATTGTTCATGTCGCATGAACGGTATAAGCGGATACTTGACCTTATAGTTTTAGCCCGAGGTATTAAATATTACACGCTGTCAACGTGGCTTGTGTACATGCTTTAGTCGACGCATGTCATCGGCGACACAATAAGCCGATTAAGGAGTTATTATTCCCGTTTCAACGGAGCGCAGGCACTTCCCGCAGCAATAAAATGTCATAAACAAGCATTATTCGGCCAGTTGTTTCAAAAGTGAAACGGCGTATAAATGTTCGCTAACTAAATGGAACCGCCTAATTGTAAGACTGATACAACAGCTATTATCAAACTGTCCTAGTGTCATTTGTAGGACGGAAAATATTGTAATAAAACAAGTACGCTTGTTACCATCCTGATTGAATAGTTAGTTGTGTTAGTAGTTAAATCGTTAGTAGTGAGTTGTGCTTATATAATTAATAGTTAGTAGTGTTAGTAATTGAATAGTTAGTACTGAGTTATGCGTAATGCTCAGGCGTCGATCTACCTGATCGCGGAAGGGATAAGGGGTGATAGGGAAAAATAGTATATAAGTAGAGGGCCGATAGAAGGAATGATGAGTCGTTAGCCTTCAGTCATTAGCCCAAACCGTTGGCCTTGAACCGTTAGCCGTTAATTATTAACCAGCCATTAATCGTTAATTATCACCAGTCGTGATTGAATTTTTGTATTTATATTATACGAAGGAATCGTTGGCCTATATTGTACTTGGTTAGAGCGGAGGGAGCTCAAAGTAAGAGATAGCCAGAGCGGAAGGAGCTCAAAGTAAGAGATAGCCAGAGCGGAAGGAGTTCGGACGGAGTTGTGTTAAATCCTAATTATTGTATTATACCTTACACAGAACATAAGTTTAGTTTAATTTAGTTTAAAGAAAAGCGATTATTTTATTTTTGTACATTATATACTGTTTAATATAACATGCCGTTTAATGTCTTGTATCCGTGTAGTTTAATAATTTCCAAACGATCGGTGCCACAGCTAAGAGTCGACTGACTGTTCCTTCTACACCCGGGAACCTCTGTCCCTTCGTCGTAGCCAAATCCTTATCTCCCAGACTAAACAATTGGTCCAGAAAGGACATCCTTCGATTCCTTGTCCCGCTTGCTCTCTATATCCCTCACACATTTACACGCGTTTGAATCTCAAAGTCTCATAATTTGAATATCGCGAAGATGCGTGTATTTTGACGCGATGAATTTGGTAAGCGCGTTTGCTGTTTTCGGTGCACGAGCATTAATTAGAGACCCCTTGTTCCGCTATAGTATATTCCTGTATGTTTGCTCTGAACTAAACTTGCACAAGGAACGACTTCCCGTTAATCAATAAGCTCGCAGTATAACCCAATTACATGGAATCCAAACTGACGCGACTCGGGTTAACCAGCATTCTCTATTGCTAAGTATTGTATTTCGAAGAGAAAAGAACGATAGATCGCCTAACGGTCAGGGCGCGCGTACATACTACGTACACGGTCCATTCATTGGCACACGAGGTGAGCAGGGGCGAAAGAGAGCAAAAGGAGAATGAACTCGGATTACAATGAAACGCAAATAAACCTGAGCGCACGGAAAGCCGCGAAACGAGCTGCCACGCTGCCGGCACGGAGCTCGATTTGCACGTGTGTAGGTCAGTAGGCGTCCGTTGCAATTATGCGACAATCAGCGGTGCCCGTTCGATGTTTGTTTTATCGCAATAACGTAACATCCACGTGTCAACTTAAACTGCTTAAGCAATACGTTCTTTAAGCGTGAACATTATTTCTCGATAAGAACTGTAACCAATAATTATTGAACTACGTGCTTTCGATCACTTTTGCATTCAATTATAACAGATAGAGTATCAGTTCACACGTACGACATAATTGTGTATTTAACCCTTTACACTCCTATGTCGAGTCCCATTCGACATTTTTTCGTGTCCAAATAAGTATAAAAAAAAAATGTAAATATGTCACGCAAACGTTTATTGCTTCTTCCTTTATTTATTTAAATTGCCTTATTTTTTAGTTAAAGTAAATTTCAATTTCGCTCAAAAGCGTTGGGAGCTGTTGATAACGAAATCGAAATAAAATTCGAGCTGCAAAGAGTTAAAAGAAGACATCTTATATTGAGACATTTGAAGTTTGCCCAAACGTTTGTCTCTTTGTTTCAATAAATCAGCTTGCTCAGATATAGAGAACAATGCTATTAGTTAATTTCGATTAACAAGTGGTCGGCGTGAATCGGTGGTTGGTCAGATGCCAGCGGCGAGTTGAATTTATTTATTACGCGATAAGAGGGCAACGGATACGACTGGAAACTGTATATTTTTTCTAGAAAAAAATAAATTTGTGCGAAACGGGAGAATAGACTCTCGTTGTGGGATGATGGTGGAAAAGCGACGAGAGGAAAACCGATCGACCGTTTTATGTGCGAGTAACCGACAATTACGCGATCGCGTCGTTTGTGAAATTTTATTTCTATTCGAAGCCACAGGCGACGGAGACAAAAGGGAACGTGCGTCGATTTCTGTGCCAATCGGCGGAAACATCCGCGACAATTATTATTGAACGGTGGATAGACACCGAGTAAGTAAGTGAATACGAACGAGGGACAAACCCGTACACGTGTTATTAATACGTACGCGCGTACATTAAGCCGTAGATTTATTGTTCATCGAACGATAAGTCTTCGCTATTTGATCGCCCTCCCACATGATCCTATTAAAACTCTAATGCCATTACCTAACCTCGTCTGATCTGTTTACATGTTACGTACGACGTTGCTCCGCAGGAAACCCGTACAGAGAAAGGGTGAATCCTGAATCTAAAAGGCCATATTCTTTTTCCCGGAGACCGTAAATACTGGCACGCTTACCATGATACCGTGCGCGATTACAAGCCGCACGATGTCCGAAGCCTTATCGAACGTATCGAAGACCTTCCCTTGGAATTGCACCGACACAACAAACGGGCGATACCTCTTGTACGGAGTATCTTTAAATTATGCACACACAAATTACATATCGTCTTCCAAATTATGTACTACGAGTAAGTTGACTCGACTCAATAAAAATCCTATGCACATGTCGAAGGACCCATCATGGCATAACCCTGTATCATGCTACTCTTGCATGCTATTATGAAGCGATGAACATTTATCAGTATACACTCCATATGTGTATTACAACACTTTCAAATGCACTTATTTCCTACCAAAATATCTGACGAACATTTCAGATTATTTCAGTAAGAAGATTGTGCTAAAATATATTGTAAAGTTGCAATCACATAATAAATTATTGTAACGATACACGTGGATACAGATCTTTCTTCTTTTCTGCAGTATTTTTGATGCCTGAATTATTATGCACGTTAGGTTCACTCTCTATACGCCTGAACCTTTTTTTTCGCGTTTGGTATACGAGCGAAAAATATCCGAGGACTAAAAATAGAACGTGCGACGCATACTTTGGGCATTTACTCGATGATTCCCTGATGAAATCGTGTTCGCATCGAATAGGAAACCCAAGAAACCAGTTGACGTTCGAACGTTCGATTTCGCTAAGAATTCACTGGACCCCGCGGACAGGCCGGGAATATTTCAGCCTGCTGCATCGGAGAGACTTTTAACAAAAAATCAACCCGAGAGAATGGCTCTCATTCATCCAGCTCAAATTCTCCCGGGGTACCCCCCAACCCGGAGGTCGACTCGCGCCAATCGACCGGAGAGGAATTCTGAAGTTCCCACGAAACGCGCTTTCATCGCGTCGACACGATGCTTTTGCCGAGCCAGGAATTTTAGTTGGAAAACGTAATAAAGGTGAAAATAAATCCGTGACGTGCGAACAGCCTTGTTGGCGGAATGAAATATCGCGCACAGCCTCCGCGTTTATCTTTTTCGTTTCACCCGTAAAATTGATTATTAAACTGTTATAACCGTGTACAGTTCTTAATTAATTGCTTATCAAACAGTCATCATATTTTTTATGGGATTTGCGTATTTTACGATCGCAATATTACAAAGTACAATCAATAAATATTAGCACTGAAAAAATTCAAAACAATTCAAGTTCAATTTTAATTTTAAATTAATGACCCAATTAAGGGTTAAATGCGATGGAATACATGTAATAGTTCTCGTTGAAACTCTTTTCCAGCTACAAAATAAGAAAATCGGCAGTTTTTCTGAGCTTGATTCATTTCAGGAAAAAAAGTGTACAAGAAGTGACTAATGGGCTTTTGAGAACCTCTTATTCATCTTCTCGTCAAAATCGCGTCAAGGAGGTGCATAGCGTGCGCACGGTCACAAGGGATAACGACATTACATTCCAGAATTCGCCACGATAATTGGTGATTCTCCGGTTGCAATGTAATCGGGTCTTTAGAAAAAGTCTGCCAAGGTAGCCAGAATCAACATACAATACTTTGATTTTTCACTTGTTAGCTCGGTACTTGTGACGTAAACTGCACTAGTCCTGTCATTAAAAACTCGACGAGTTTCATGTCCCGTAAATTTTTTCAAAACTACTCCTCTTCTAGAAGGACACTTAGGAAATGCTCTCGCGTTCCATTTTAACTGTGGCTTCGTGTTTTCATGTTCGTGTACCACTCGATGTGAGGGATATGCATCTAGAAAGTGCCAACGAGAAAGAAAAACTAAACTAAATTGTGCAGCTTTAAATCTCATTTCGGTTATCAGGATTTATACGTAAAATAATGCGGATAAAAATGGAAAACTGGTCTACAGTTCACCCTCTTTTCTTTCACAGGCATACTTATGAATAAAAGATTCACAACGAATATTGAACTAACTGTTTCATAAAACGCGATCGTCCTTGCGACGCGTGCGGTTGAAGAAGGCCGGAAATGATCGAAAATGGAGGATGAAATAACCCTGGGAAAAAGTAAATTTTACAACACGATTCATAATTTGCTCATTATTTTAACAGAATTAAACGAAACTTATCATGGATTCAAGTGCCCACTGTCATCTTGCTGAGTTTCTCTGCGTCTTCACAAGTATTTGTTTTACGATAGATGTTTCTTAGTGATGATGATCTGAGGAAACTAGGTACAATGCGCAAAATCGATTGATCATGGGATCTAGTTGTCGCGGAGATGCGTTCTGGAAAGACGTTCGTTACATCTTAGAAAACAGATCCTCTGAAAAATCGTTACTTCAGAAATTTCCCAAGTTTGAGTCAAGAAAGTGCTCTTAGAAAACTCAAATTCTATAGATCAATTCCAAACTAGATCTTCAACTTTATACAAAGTACGAATTCTACTGTGTTTATTTCAGGGTATCACGCGATTTTCCTTCGCTGTTTGAGATTAGCACGTGATTTATTATATAAAGACAAACGGGTAATATTTTCGGCTTAACCAGCAAGTACAGCGCGCGAAGGCTACTAGGTAAAATATGGTATATCTAAGCAAACTCGTGCTACGTCCATAAAAATAGAGGTGGCTACCAAAGGGTTCGGAACGCGTTGACACGTTTCACTGGAAATTGTCGTGACTTTTATGGAAACGATAATCGACCGTGTAAGTATTTTATTTACGCATCTTGGAGTGACATCTGACTAATTGATTCCACAGACAACCGAAACGAGTTAACAACTGTCAATGACGCAGAACCACGTAATTGAATAAGAGTATGATAACAAAAACCGAGGCTATGGTTTCTTTCTTTTACCTGCGCAGCATTTGCGACTGACCCAAGCACTTATATAATCTTATCGCGTGTTGGATTTAGAGGTTTATCTGTCATTCGATTAAATGAAAATAAAATGAGTGGATTGCAGATTTTACGCAATTGTAAAATAGATGAATATGTAAAAATACCGCGTATGAAGAAAGCCGAAAATAAATACACATTTGCAATGCTTAAAAATAAAATAATAGAAATATATTTTTTGATCGGTATCATTAATGACTTATTTTTTATATAAATCTGCCGTCTAGTAATAAGAGGTAAAATAAGCCTATTCGTTTTGGCAGCAGCTTACCAAGTTAGCTTCTTCTATTGTTACGCGGGACGAAATTAACCGACGTCTTTAGAAGTAATTTAGAAGTTGGAAGAGTCACTATATTAAGTTCTCGCTCGGAGAATTCCGTTGAGAAAAACTCGAAGTTCATCGCGACGGTTGGCATGCATACTGGAATCATCTATATTTAGCTTTGGCCAAAGTGTTGACGCATGTTGCTTTACGTCACGCTTTGTACGCGCCGCGCAGGGCGCTCGTATTCGCGCGAACACATGACTGTTTAAATATATACCTGCACGTAAGGTCGTGAGAGCTTCGTTCCTATAATGATACAGTGCTGTGGTCATCGGCTACTACCGACAACGTGGCCCACTTTGCGGCTATCCCGATAAATTTAGGAACGATGCTCACAGCTTAGACGCGGACGCGCAATATGTCTCCTCTCCTCTCGCGTCGTTGCTACCCCATCGAATTTACCGCGAACCTGCTTCTCGTGAGCCCGCACGGAATACTCTACTAATATCTAATAGACAAAGCTTCCCAATTCGGTAGCACGTGTACCATACACGATATACCGCGGATTTTATGTATTCACGGTGAAACTGAATGGAATATATATATACTATATACTGTATAATATATATATAAACTATATGTATAATATATATATAAACATGTAATGAAGAAGAACACCATGTATATTGAAAAAGGCGAGATTTGGCCCAAGGCCGCGACGAGCCGCCTAACAACCCGCGACTGTTGATTGAGCC
>SHCU01000003.1:1446781-1464935 GCA_004307685.1 Ceratina australensis
CCCCCCCGGCTGCTCAGATCATTTTATCGAGACTTGGCGGTGACTCATTTGTTTCATTTCAGTGTCTCATTTCCCTTCGGCGCGCGGAATCAAGAGAAAACGCGACGGGCATCGGCAATCGATTAGTAATTTTTCTTTCCATCCGGTTCCATTACGGATTCCGCCGTGAACAAACTACGAGCATAAAATGTCGAAGACTTTAAAATAGTACTGTAGATAGAGAAGAGGGTTGAAGAAAATCGTAACGCACAAGATAACATTAATTTACCAATTAAAATGATACGTGCACCGAAAATAAAGCAATGTATCTACTGAGACGATATCTCAAAACAACAAGCGTGCAAACACGGCTAAAGATTAATCAATTGGAACATGAATACAATATTGCAAGAGAATCTAGTTAATCTGTAATCAATTGTGCAAATTGAAGGGATTTTCTTTCCTCATGGGGAGGCTCGCTGCTTTGACACGAGAGGAGACTATTAAGTTATCGGAGGAAATCACTTCCTGGATAAATAAATTACACGAATCGTCGACGGTGCTGATAATCAAGATCGAATATTTTTCATGAGAATTAATCGATCAACCAGCTAATCTAACAGTATCAGATAAGCGTAATTTTTCGCGTAACGGTGGTTGATATAAAAACGAAGAGCAGTCAAACTGCGCAGGAGATAATAACTCGTGAACAAAGAAAGCTGCAGATTTTTTTTTCACAATTTCCTGATAAATCACGTTCGCAAAACATCTGACCGATTCGAAAATAAGATTATTCGATACGTAATAAAAATCTTACTCCACTATCTTATCCTCTATTAATAGCATTCGTCACGTATCGAGAACGAGATTAACAACTTTCAGTTTCACGGTCTTATGATGCGGCGGGTAATCTCGTTTTTAGCAGATAACATTTAATAAGCGATCGATAAACGGACTCGGAGAATAGGGTTCATTGTTGCGAAGTGGAATGAGCTCACGGTGGGATCATCTTCGCCAGAATTTCATTCAATTCACCAGTCATCGCCCTCGGGAATTCGATTTTACGTGGTCTAATTGCAAAATAAAACGAGCATTCAATTGCAAGTTGCCGTGCCTTTTATCAAGGTGCCAGAGCGGGAAACGATTCAGGGCAGAGGTGAAATAGAGGAAAGGTAAGGAGAAGAGAGAAAGTAAGCGACAACGATTCTCTCCATACTGGGTACGGGAAACTACTAACAAGATTATTAATAATATAACACCGATGAAAAGCATCGCTTTGAGCTGCTCCAGGTCGGGCCAGACCCGCTGATGCATGATAAACGTTGCACGTAACCTGCTAGAGGCGTAATTAACTGCGATATAATTAGTTCACCTTCGAGGCAATATGCACCCGCTATTTCATTGGCCTCCTGTAACCGTTCCGTTTTCAGTGGTTCGATGCTTCCACCCAAAATCTATTGAACGGAAACCCCAAAAAACGGACAGTCTCGTTTCATACTGAATCGTGTGACGAACAAGTTTTTCATCTACCGTAGCAGTCATTAAATGTCGAACGTATATGACATGTAACATGCTGCTATAACAGTTAAAAGTGTACTTAAGATCTCGCGTGGTCAGTTTTCGAAGCTCTTCATGAATGGACTTACGACTCAAAGAGGTGTCGATCCTAAACTGCCAAGAGAGAAGATCAACCGTTCGATGGGAACAAAAATATGAGATTAACTATAACACGTGATTCGTCCGGCGACCTTGCCGAGGCTCAAGAACGCATTATCCACAAATTGATGAGCGGAAACTACATTTTAAGATCACCGGCGCAGATAATCTCACGTCAGAAAAGTTTCATGCCCGCAAGAACCGTGAAACGAATAGGATAAACAGAATTGAATCATACTCAGAACTGCATATCGTGAAATGGATATCCGCTTCTCGATGTGAACTTTTATAGGGTTTCAGACTGGAGGCTAGACCGTGAAGAAATAATCGAGCTGATTACGAAACAGTAACTACGCGCCGACACGAAGCGAAGCGAAGGGGGAATATTGCCGGAAGACGATCGTTGTTCACGAACAAGGTTCGTAATATAGAGACACGGATAAGAAGAGCGAGCGAGCGTAAACCCGTCGTGCGACGCATTCACCTTGGACCCGCGAGCGGGGGTACAGAATTGCGAAGGCCGCCGATAAAAATAAAAGGGGAAAGAGGCCGGGAGCCTTGCGCTTCCAGTGATCTCGGCTGATTTAAATATTTATTCCAAGCTGTAGGTACTGTACCGGCTACGTACGTTTTTACGATATCCACAGGTGCACGCGATACAGTCCAAGGATTACATAATCCGTACGAATAATCCTTCTCCAACGCTATTCTTTCGCAGCGTTCCAAAATATACAAACTTACTTTTTATGGTGCAAACTTCTCGGTTAAATAAATTCGAAATGTAAAGATAGGATCCGAATTAAGTTCTTGAATTTGCTTTACTTTCGGAAGACAACGTTTACTGGATCATCGCTGATCAAAAAGATAGAAGTAGATACATTTTTCAAAGAACATCAGTAATCGCAACTTGAAACCGAAAAAAAGCGAAAAAAAATGGGGTTGGCAAGTCACAAAAGGATGTGAAACGGTTCCCCAAGATTGTCTACATGTACTGAAGAAGCAGTTTCCATTCAGAGACTTCCGCCCCGGCAGCTGCAGGGTCAAAATACATAGATATATCTATATGTATGTATGTAAATACAGCGGCCCGACAAATAGGATAACACGTACAATTGTTAGCCCCTATAAAATGATGGATATTTCCTCCCTAAAAAATTGGAAATATCACATAATGCCTGTTCTATATAACAGCATATAACTATTTATTTATATTTCAATAGCTCAAATATTTCTTCTCTATCCATTCGGATTGTCTATGCACTTACAATATCTGAATTGTGTTAAAGTGCAATTGGATTTGAAATAAAATAAATGTAATATAATAAATATTTTGTGGAGAAGGGTCAATCCACTGTCCTATTTACGTTACGATCGATTCTCTAAATATTTAAGGTCATCCTATCTGATACCTCGTTGACAATTTGAATGCAAATGTCGAACAGCTATCATCATACGTAAAAGGAAAAATCTCTTCACCCGCCACCGCGTCGTGAATTCGATAATACTGTAATTTCTGCTAAGCACCCTAGAAATCCCCGTCGCAAATAGAATGATCGAATCCTTACTTCAATCGGATAGGTCTCTCCCCGGGAATCTTGAAACGTAGTTCTAAATTCGTGCTCGAATTGAAAGACACTTGAACGTCAGCGAAAAGAGAGACTCAACGTTTTAATTGAATTTTTCCGTTAGGCAAATTCTCAGTAGCGACAGGTCACTTGATAGATCTCAGGGCTATGTTCCCATCCGGGTAAAAGCTTCCAGTTGAATACACCCGAGTTATCGGCATATGCATTATTCATGGCATCGTGGGTGTCCTACGCTATAATTCGATAGATTCGTACCGCTCTTAATAAATGCGTGCTCGTAGGCACGTTATGCGTACGCCTAAGTGCGTGTGCGTTGCACCGCACGTAAATTGGATTTCTCCACTTCGCCCGATGGCTCTGTGATATTGCATTATTTTTTACGAAAGATACACAAGAGACGGCGAATTAAAATGCACGAGGACAACAGTTCGCGTCAGGTTCATACGTTGAATTTCTCTTCGGTTTCGTAACCATTACCAGTTTTAAGAAAAAGATGTAATCGCCGTCTTCGATTAATCATAGTCTGAGTCATCTTCGGTGATTCATAAATAGCAACCGATATCGGAGCTGATTGCAGTTTTTCATACGTGTTAATGCAGTGCACGCGACAAACACGCGGGGAATCGATAGTCACGGGGCTAAGAGCGAGCATTTTGCCGACGTGACTCGTTACTACTCCGAGCCACAATAGACAGTTTCATTCGGTCAGATCACGAGGCGCGTCTCCGGCATCCGTAGCGCAGAATTCCAATAATAACACATTGACTGGGTACGCGATTACTTAACGCTCCGTTAACGCATTCGCTCCCGAGACGTATAGCAATTTTTCACGTGATGCTTCAACTGTATGTACTCGTCTGCTTTACGTTTTTGTATAATCGTCACGTAAGCTGTTTATTTTAAGGTCAGATCGTAATACGATCTCCGACAAATAGATCTCATGTGTTCAGGAATTAAATAACAATGCCATCGGTCTCCTGCATTGATAATATATTATATTTAGACAATATAAGATTATATCGCCTACGCGAGTAGGGCAATACGCAATATGATAAGGTGCTATAAACAGAGCGTAGTAGGTGGAGATACCATGCTGAATGTAACGCGAGTCTATTTTAACTTAGGATACATATGAAGAACCCCATACATTCCTCAAGTAAATTAATATCGAGTGGACTGATGTAATAGAATCAATCGTCGACTAAGGAAGGAATCAGGAAAACAACAGGTATGCGGAATGTTCGATGACGGAAAGTCGCGAAATAATCCGATTAGATCCCGTTAGAAAAATGTATTCAAACATGAGAAGGAAAGTATCGCGCGTGATATTTTCCACGGTTGTACTTACACCTTATTAAAGGAATACACGCAGCCCTCGTATACCAAAAGATATTGTGCAAATCGGCATCGTCGTAGAATGACGAAACATATGGACATCGCAGCAAACCGTTGTTTACCTGTTCACGTAGACGCTGCTGTAGGTACAACCGCTAAAAATATCAATGAAATTCGATTCTTGATGGACAAGCGCGAGAGACGCGATAGGAAATCGAACAGTGATAGGTAAGCTACCACTAGTTGATTCACCTCGTACCTATACGTCTGCCGTTAATGCGTCTTGGCAGCAGACGGAGCCAAATATAGGACGGGACTTTCTATCCATTGTGAGCAGAGGTTCGGCCTCGATTGAAACACGCGTATATGCTCGTTCCTCAACCTCCCAATGACGTTTCTATCGTAAAATCAGTACGTATCTAACCATCGGAGGCGTGTACAATATGCTGGTAGTGCCGAACCTCAAGAAATAGGTAGAATCGAAAACACTATTTGGAGTGATATGGCAAATGTAGTGGAATTCTATTGGATTGAATGAAACCTCCTGTCAGTGCTAGCGTAAATAAAAAGCGCCATGAAAAGTATTAATTAAGCATAAATTTAGGGTTACGATTTTCATGATTTTTCATGATTTCCTTGTTTTCTCCGATCCCAGCGGATGGAATTTGATGAAAAAAATTCTGAGTTGCACTTCTACACGAGTAGAATAAACGTATGTGTAAATAAATTAAGCTACGAAATAAAAAGGAATGCTTGTCTCGCAAACAGACAATTCAGCTGCTCGCGCTCCTGACTCAACAGAAATAAAAAACATAAGAAAGAAATGGTTAATATCTCGGTAGGTCGATAACCGTAGGTAAGAAATAATGCTCGCGCAATCGGGAATTTAGCTTTATCTCGGAACATTAAAATTGACCCCAATACCGCTATCTGCCCCTGACTTGCGTTCCTTTTTTATCTCACCGCTGGGAAACGATGGTTTTTAGGGCGAATTGATAAGAATCCATCGGTATATTACTTGTCGTCCGCACGAAAACCTCCGGGACATTATTATCGCCGGTCGCTTATAAGGCTTGCCAGACACGATTCATAAATAATTCAAGTGGTACGTTAAAAAATCGGCCCGACGCACGTTTCACGCGAAAGGGGAAAGAGCTGCTCATCGATTTTCAAAATTGTTCCATCCCGTTTTTCGGCCGCCCATAAATTTCCTCAGTGAAAATTATTCAAGTTTGAAATTGCAAAACTCGCGCCGCATGCTGTTCGTTCATATTTACATTTTTTACGATGACCTGTTTTCTTTATGAAGTGGCAACTAAATCGCTATTACCATACAAAAACTACAATCATTCACTCTCGACTCCACTTGAAAGACATATTATCTCGTGGTATTATCAATGTTTCACGGCTGGTTGCATAATCTCGTAATTCGTAAATATGCAGTGAAGTTTGTTCAGCCCGTTCACAGATTTATACGATTTCGAGCCAGATAGCTGCGTATCGTTTACGTCCAGTTCGCTAGTTATGACCTCCTTGTTTCCGGCCAAAGCTGCGTACTCACTTGTGCCGTACCCTCGTATCGTATCGCCGTCGCGTGTCATTATGGATGGATAACCGTTGCAGTATCGTATAGTTTTCTTCATAAGTCTCAGAACACTTCTCTTTCCAAATAATCTAAAACTGATTCTATATCTTATAATGCATGATAAGACTTATGAAGAACGGTATTGCAACAATGACACGCAATGATGATACACAATAGTTATGATGCAAGTGAGTGTACGCACCTTACTAAAAGAAATAACGAATCATCAGTGGTTATGAAAAACGAAAAGAAAAGGTGAGATATAACGCGACAAACAACGTAGAGGAAAAGAGGCGTGTCACCATTCCGTGGAATGATATCACACGAATATAGGTTGGGAGTTCAAATTACCGCGGTGTAACTGGTTTCCGTGGAAATCTATACTTAAATGACGATTGACAGCAAATCTAGGCTCTCTCCCTGCATAAATAAAATAAACGAGAGAGAAGCGACGCTAGCCTCTGCGATGTCTATTAAGGCACCAAACAATTTCAACGGGGAAACGTAATAGCCTAGCCGAGACTCTAGGCGACGAGGGGAGTCGGCAGCGAAAGAGAGAAATGTCTTATTCCGTGTCCGTGGCATTTCCTTGAGGAAAGGAGAACACTTCAGTGGTGTGGTCGTAATTGAAAATTATATACACACTCCTGTCCTACTGTCGGTGACAATGAGTGGCAGTCAAATTGAAATTTACCGTTCTGCTATCATCTATTAAAAATCACTTGGAATAATAGATGTGTGCATAGAGCATTTGCTATGAATACGAATTCGTCAAGCAAACAAAAATGCGTCTACCGAAGTTTGCATGAACTGAAAACATTCGTGATAAAACTCTATTATTGAAATTCGCAGACGGTATACACGAAAACAAATGATAATAGATAGCGCGAAATTTTTGCGATACTTCCCTTAAATTCAACGATCGGCAAAGAGCAAAATTGTTTTCCACAAAAGCTTGTAAAAGCCTTTGAAACAGTACATATGCAATTTAGTTTAATTCATCTTCTCGTCTCGTAATCGTTCAGCTATTTGTCGCAAATGCTTAACAATAAAGATATCATCTTAGTCTGACTGGCAAGCGAGCTTTAGGAAAAGCACTAGTTGTGTACCTATCACGGTATTAAACAAGGTCGTAAAATCGTCCGGGCGTCGTAGTTTCTGATGCTGTTTGTTATTCTCAACGCTCTATATTCCGTTATGATGAAACGTGTATCGCTGCCGTGCGCGAGACCGCATTTATACGACACCACGGAAAATGATACCGAAGCGCCGCGCCGGTAAGCGAGATTTTTCCAACGATCCGCAACTTGTACTTACGGGCTACGATTTCGCGTCCTTACATCGGCACCGAGACATTTCAACAAACGATTCGCGTGGGTGTGTCTGCGAGCTGAGTTCCTTAAACGAAGCGTAAAACGGGGAAAACGACCTTTAAATTCCGTTCTCGGTTCTCGTGTCGGACAGTTTATATCGCGAACACACTCACGCGACACGTTCAATAAAAAAAAAAGAAAAACTATGATCGAATACCTCTCTTCCTTCTAAGAATAGTAGGATATTTTAGTCCATACAGGGAGTTTAAAAAAATGTGTCCCCTCGATCGTAGGCGTGAAGCTTGAAAAAATTCGTCGTTTCACATCTGCAAAATTGAATGCTCTATTTTTAACTGTATGAATGTGAGCGTCAAGTGGTAAGAACAACGATAAAGTTGCTAAATAATCTGCAGTATTAACCTTTAGACTTGTTATTACGTGCGAACTAATAACGAAAGCAAATCTGTTGTATTATATATCCTGCCACCAAATTCACGAACCAACTAAATAATCATTCTACACGATAATTATTGGTATTAAACTGATCAGTCTCTTGAAAAATTTCCGACGATATTGCGCAGTGTTTTGTTGATTGCTGGTCCGATAATATTCATTGCCTTAAAATTCTCGCAAACGATAACACTATAATACCAGTATGGCATAAAACGTGTGTGAGCACGCGGTTAATCACGTTGATTAATCATCTTTAATTGCATGCCACAGGAATCTAGGCGCGATGAAACGATTGCCAAATAAAGGTGAGTTAACGTGTGATAAAGATTTTTATTAATCGATAAGAACGAGACACCGTTGAATATCTCGCTGTTATCTTCACGTTGCGCGCTTTTTAAACGACGCCGCTTATTATTCCAAAAATTACGCGCAGAAAACAAAGCGCCTATCTCCCGGCTCTACAACAATCTCAAACTGCGTACATAGCATCCGTGTTTTTAAGAAGTCATTGCTAACACTCTGCGTCATAAGCAATTATTTTGCACTCCCCATGTCGACTATGCGTTCGTCGCGTCACCGACAATTAGTAAAATCAACGAATCGTCGCAGGTACTGTTTTTCAAAATTATCTTTACACGCTAAGAAAATGGAGACCTTTCATTAAAGCATGCCGGCCCCTGAAATAAACTAATTGCATGCTGCTAACTGAAAGATATGTTAAAACAATCCTTATTTTTCTCTGATTTAATAAAACTCAGATGCGTATGAATGTTCCTTATTTTAATTATCATATCGATGAAATATATAAACACCAGAAGCGATCGTTTGGCTTATGATGCGAAGAAGCAAATGAATATTTTGAGCGTTTTATCCGCTTCAACTCAAGGCGCCTCGAGAAGAGCGCAGGCGTGCGAAACCGCAACCAACAATCTTTTTTAAGCGCCTACGCCATTGTGTGCAATATTGCGTTCTATTTAGTCACGAGATACGCATTTTTCTTCAGTTTCCTTCTCTGGATAAGATGCACGGGGTGTGCTGCAGTGGGGAAATTGACGATCATACACAGAAACGAAATTATGCTGAGAGGATGGAGGGATAGCTCGATCAGTGAAGTCCTCCCCACGCTATCCAACTGTCAAGTGTTACACTATTTTAAATCTCTCGGAAAAGCACAGAAGATAAAGCTCCTCATTTCACATCACTCCACATGTATCTCTAAAATGCGAATGTATGTAATTAGTATTACCCATGTTTTGCTCCGTTTATCTTTTAACACTAAACCTACCACTTAGGGTCAAAATGGCACCATATAAATTCTTCTATGAGAAAGAAACATAAAACAAGACTGGTTACGTTGTATTTTTAAAATTGCAACTCTGATGTAAACTGATACCAAGCTAAAATACTAAAGCTAACATTAAATAGCATTCAAATGTAAAAGATATTAACATAGTACATTAACGAGCAAAATCTGTCGATAGTTTTGGTGTTAATACAGCGGTACACAGGTATTTCTAATACAATGCCAAAATCAAAAGCTTAAATCGGAGACTATTTACTAAAAGAAAGGGCAATATGAATACTCAAACTTCATATGAATTAAGGAAAATTCTACGTAGGGTATAGAATGATGATTAATATCCGGAAATAAATTTTAAGACGATACGTAGTATCTACACTATGAGTAAAGCTTCACGTACTCGAAATTAATGACAAATGGATAATTCAATTCATATAATTTAGAAGACTATCCGAAACGAGCGCTTGCCTTGAATCTTACTTCCAAGGCCGCGTTGAGAGAAAAGGCATAACCTGACTGAAATCACGTCCGCACGAACAAATATTTCGAAGGCGGAAGTCCATCTATTATGGCAGTTACAATTAAGAATTCCATATCAATAAAAATTGAAATGATTGTCGACGATCTTTATAATTAAGAAGGAAAAGTTAAACCGCATGATGGACATGTACGATTTCCTGTTTCCTAACACATAGCTGCTTGAAACTTAATGCGTACGTCGCACATCTCGATGAATGCAATTCGCGACTAATCTAAGTCACACGCAAATATTAATCTAAATATGAAACACACTTTATACATAATTTTTTCGTAGGGGTTAACAAACTTGAAACAATGCAAAAACCGGATGCGTTCTGCTGAAGCAGCCGTGAGTCACGCAGCTGCAATATCGTCACGGCGCATTCCACAATTCTCTTCTCTGAAAGACCCCGAAACACGAGACGAGCTTAAATTAGAATCTATCCTAATTCAAAGACAGAATTACCCGTGACGGAGTTCACACGTGGATAATATCGTTTCCTTCGGATCACAAAACTGCATTCGTCACCGATCACAGTAAAATATTCACCACAGATATTTGAAAACTATCGCGTAACCATCCGACGAAGATATAAATAGCTTACTCTCTGCAACTACACCCGACCGTTAATTTTCAAGAAAACGTGACCTTACCTTTCGCCCGGCGAGCAAGATGCGATATATTTTGCCGAAGCACTTTCAGCCACATCTTCGCCCCCTTCTGTTTGTTCGCAAAATCCGACGTCCTGGTGGAACTGGGCCTTTCCACCGATACGAAATGTCGGCTTCAATGACTCGGCGCAGAAGAGAAACCGTTCACTGTCACCGACTGACTGAGTTCTATGGCGCGCCGGTTACTTAACCTCACTTTTGCGATGTTTATAACGTTCGCACGTATCCGATAGCGGCACGATTAACGAGGATCGATAAAACGATATCGGATATAAATACCGTGTGCGATACCGGGAAGAATGTTTTTCAACGAGAAACGAACGATGCTCGCACACGAAATTGCCACGAGAGACAGACACTGATGTGAAAGAGGCGCGGCCCTTTTATAGGCGCGGGCAGCGATCACACAGTCAAGTCGTCAGCTGCTCTACTACCGAGCGCGATAATATCGGCCCGGGGCCTTGGAACTTGTCTTGTTTACCAAGTAAAGACGTGCCGGCTTGTAACGTACTTTGACGATTCGACGACTAAGCGCCGTGGGGATCGAACTCTCGTGTACACGCGACTCGTCTCGAGATACAAATGAACACGAAATGAACCACCGTCTGCTCGCAACACGCAGTTTCGCGGCCGTCAACCGTCACACGTTCCCGCAGTTCCCCGCAGCTGCGATGTTAACTGGCAGCCGAGTGCGCGCGCAATGTTTTCACGGTTCGCAGAAAATTGGCGCGTTTCGCACGCACGGTGACATAATTATCTCGAACTTTAATTCGTTATTTTTTGAATAATCATGATTAACTAGATGTTTTCTTCCCTGGCATACGAGGCATTCATGTGTTTTGTACACGTTTTAAGATATAAGATACGCTCGTTGTCGCACGTTACAAGACGGAGATAACGTTGGAGATTAATCTAACAAGTGAATAACTACGAACCGGTATTTGAAATAATTTGCTACTTAACGAGTTTATTAAAGGAACTTCGAATGATCATGTGTTTTATACTGCGAATCATCAAAATTCATTTTTACTGTGTAATAAAATTAGACCGTACATATGTACATACTATTCCTGTACCTACGTATTTGATTCCGTAAATAACAATGACAAACGTTCACGAATTTTCGGTGGCGAAACATACTTTCATTAAATTCAGATTGATAAAAAAAAAAGAATGAAGGCTCTAATAGTAATACTTATCTGTGTTATTAACGTAACATGTGCCTCAAGAAAAGTAACCGATAAGAAATGTATTTACATACACTCTTACCCACGATTTTTGTCGTGTAAGGTGATTGCAATAGAACAGACTGATTTTTATTTTTAACATATTATTACGATGCGACGAAATAAAATAGATTTCGATATAATTTTACGTTCAACCGGCATACAGTATTAATAGTGTCAGAGTTAAAATAGTAATGAAGAATCAAGGATCATGCGGTTTAACTATTATTTAAGACAACGCATAAATGCATAAGCTGGAATGCATAATCTTAGGTGCCTGTATAAACTGACCAACAGAGTTTCAAAGTACCGTAAGCGAAGCCATCGTAATGATATAAATATCAGAATTATCGCGTGTTATATTTAGCTCGCAGACGTCGAAGCCGGTAAACAACAAACCACGATCCGACATGCGATTTCGAGACGCGTGCGGTTCTCTGATTTATTTTTTCACCATCCTTCCTTTCATTTCAATACGTAATATTATGTATTATGTGTCATGTTTTACAGTTACGTGTATACGCGAACTATTAACTCCAACGTAGAAAAAAAAGACACGTAAATAAATCGAGATAAGATCGTACAAGAATCAGCCGCGTACGACGGAAGGAAAACCGAGTCAACGAATCTGGGTCATGCAACTCCACAAATTAGAAAATCTATCTTCTCTTAATCGTCTTAGATAATTTATTACTTAGTGAAATTGGGACGACAAACACGACTCCAAACAGACGGTACGTTGTCTAGACACATGATAATTGACGTTTACAGTATTGTAACTGCAATAATCGACGGACAACGAATGTTTAGAAAAGAACAAAATTACCGATGAATTCAGTTTTTATCAAACCAGTTGCTCTCAGCAGTTTTTCGAAATACAACAGGTGGTGGCCGAGAACGGTTGAACAAGCCAGGGTTGTTGAATGTCAACTCACTGTTCAGAAGGTTACACTCCCTTTTTGTGCGACCTAACCAACTCGGAGGCTAATCTACCTCATTGATACATATCAAGAAGAAAATCGATCGTTCGCGCACGCGTGCATACATGTGTGTAGTCACGCACGCAGCGTGTACTTATCGGTTTATTCATCTCCTATTGTATTTCTAATACGAGTTTATAAGTCAGATAACACTTTCAATAAAGTGCTTTATCTACCGTCTTTTTTCGTCGCAACAACACTTGAAATTCGCTGATCAATCATTCATTTTCCAATGAGCAATTCCAGCGAAGAGTGTCAATGATTCAGACAATTAATGATTTCCGAAAACTTTTATAAAACAAGTAATGCAAGGAAATACATATCTTTGTATAAAATCGCATTACCAGTTGAAATTTGCATTATGCTTCCTGTTCCGAAGTTAGAGTTAAGTTTTATTCATCTTGCCCAGCGACTAACAGAAAACGAGTAATCTCAGAAATTAATTACAATTATATTGCATGCTTTAACTAAAAGAGGAGATAATTTTTTTACGAGCTTTAGAATAGTGATTAACGATTGTTACTAAATTAAGAAAAATAATGCTAACACAAGAATGAAATTCATTATAGAAGAATTTATTATATCAATGTACTAAATGGGAACATTAAAGTTTAATTTTGAAGAAATGTTTACATTCTAACGATTTAATCTTTCGACTCTACTCAATCTATATAGATCGATTTTCGAAGGATATTCTAGACAGGACGTCAATATACCATGCAAGTCAACACCGTACAACGATATGGGTTTCGTAAAAAAAACCCCGATGCATTAGGCTTAAGATAAATAGAAACAAGAAACGATAGTGTAGTTATACCACAAGTATTGCGACTTAGCCTTGAATTATATTTGCAAAATCTAAATGTGGACTTTTGTCCATTCCACCTGTTGTAAAAGATAATTCCAAACTAAAAATTCAACTTGTGATCGATCGCCATCGTGCAATGTCTACAAGAATTTATTTTTATCATGTTTATGATGAAGTTCATTTTTTGTTAAAAATAGAAAACCAAATCACAAGAAACGATGATCGACAGTTAATGGCGCCAAGGCATTACGAAATCGCTTCTGTTTTCTCTGTACTTAGTTCTTACGTAACCATAAGAATGAAGTTGAAAACGAAAGAGTTTTCTTTAAAATATGCGATGTTTTCAACCTTGATCTTGTTGACAAGACGCAATATTGATATTCACTTCTAATATACTCGGGCTAAGTTAGATAAAACATTGTAACATAAATGAAAATAGTCGTAAGTAAAATTATTATCTAACAACATAGCAAATGATTTAGTGCCTTTTGGCTTCAACGCTCTTAGCTCCATGTTTCATGTCCGCAATTCCGACTCCTGGGTTGGCAACAAATAATAAAATATTGGAACTTTGTCAATCAATATTTAAACACTACAATAAATGCAGTAATAACTCAATACATTCTACAACTCCAATAATTTTGATTCCATTGCAAATTTTCTACTGAATTTAATTAAATCATGGACAGAATTATCCTGCAGATAATTTTACATATTGCGAACTAATTGTTTTCCCATAAAGACAAGCACAGGTGCAAATAGACATCACTATCCAATCAGCTTCTTAGGAAGGTGTTCTCGCGATGGGTGTCGATGCCCCAGATAGAGACCCATCTGTTTAATTACAGTCATCGGGTCAACAATTATGCGGTAGACCTAGATTGACGAGCAACGACGTTAATTCCGTGAACAATGTCGATCTCTCCCACGCCTGTCAAGTGGTGAAGGGGTCTCGTCGGACCGACTATTACATATTTACGTCGTTAAGAATCTAATTTACTATTAACGATGTCATACGATTGAACGACAATTGATTTTGCGTCCAGGCTTGGACGTAAAAATGTGCAGCAGTTTCACATGGTAAAAACCTTGAACCTCTTTTTTCACGTTATCAAACTAACAATAAAATCATACGCAGCTATATGTCTACGAAATCGAATTAAATTCTAAATTCTAAATTCAAATATTTTAATGCAAATTTATCTTCAAGTCGCCGAACTTAAGAACTGAACGAAAAATAATATCCGCTCGATTACTCACCAACGGAATCGTCGCTTTTCTTGCTGATGGTGTTCTTGTTCTTTTTGTTTTTCGGATAGATGTTTCCGATCTTGCTTTGTCCACAACCCATCCTGCTCTCTTGCGTACCCGCGTAGCAATCACTACAAACTACACTTCTCACTGATTTTCGAATATGCGTATCTATTTACTTTAGTTTTCGTTGCACATCGGTAATGATTTTCTCGCTAAAAGTTTCATTAGTGGAAACAGACGACGAAGAAGGGTTTCTTTTTAAAGCTCATTTGTTCTCTGCTCCTGAAGTTAAACTTGTTTCTAGCTCCTGGAAATTGTGTTTATCCTTTTTGTTTTGTAAGAAAGTTTCGTGATATCTCTTGAAAAATGGTAACTTGTTCACTGTATCCGTAGATGTTTCTATTAGGCAGCGGAAGAATGTCTCAAATGTATATACAGTGTGTATAATATATATTCTTCTTTACACTTGCGAGTATATTTGCAATATGTATAACAGTCAGAAACGAGGCATATAACACTCTGTTTATACGCTTCTCAAAAGTTTTTTAAAGCTCGTAGGTATAACTACTTTAAAACAAAATTACACGAGATGCCAAAAGATATGTGTGCCCGATCTGATAAATGATAGCCAGAACTTCAAAGGACGCGATAGGCAGCGATTTTTTCGAAAGATAAAATCAACACACATTCAGTCTTTTGTTTAGTCAGAATACATGTATCATTGGGTCAGAAATCACGAGCTTCTGGTTCGTTTTGGAACGAAACTACCACGATCAATTACATAAATCGATCATGAGTTTCACTGAGAATTCACTGAGGACGATTGCATCACCATCAGTTTATTCGCACAACGCGGCGCCGTGAAGATGCAAGCAGTCTTTTGGAGAAATTTACGTCCAACGGTGCGAAGTCTTCTGCTTGTTCTTAACCTGAATTGAAGAGACAAACAGAAGGAAAAGGCTTGGTGGCAGCAGTGCACTATCGGCCTGGTGCCCGCGACTTCGTCGTCTCTGGCTACCTGAGCCGAGGCACCCAATCCATTTTGGGCTTCCTGTTCGCTCTACCACCCCATCATTCGCGATCTATCATCTAACCCATGTCCAAAGATGCCAGTTGCGCATTCTCCCGTTCCGTCGTTCTCTGCATTAGCTAGTTCCTACAGCTCGTTGTTATTCTCGAAGATGGGATTCTGTTCCAGCCGATCAGACTTTAATAAAGTTTATCGATTCACCACGTTAGATTCTTGGAAAGACGGAAACCACTTCTCCATCGTACGAATGGGGAAAAGTTCCTTGTTCGTTGATACATTTACCCGACTATTCTGCGCGAATCACACGGAGATGATACTTAAACAATACGTGATTCAAGAGCATGGCTGGCACATGTTTCGGTTACAAGGATAAATTGGCAAGGTCTCGTGTTAACTCTGCTTATGGGCAACGGCTGTTCCAATTCTTGTCACCAACAAATGTTGTTCCTTGAGCCACACAGAACAGGATACATAACTTGTTGAAGCGAGGAGGAAAAGATCGTAGGTAGAAAATAAGTTGGATGCTGTTAAAAGACGAAACTGACTGGAGAAGGAATTCGCTCGATCCCCTGAGCCTTTTTCTTCGTTCCTTTCGTTGAAGTAAATGTCTTTTAGTCCGCCGCTAAAATTCGATTATCGGATTCGGGGCTGGAAAAGAACAAAATAAGATGTCGGGTGAAGTATTACGTTACGTTGAAGGAACGTATGTTTAAAAGTTGAGTAATCAACGTTGCCGTGTTATACTCAAAATTTTTAATGAACTCCATTGACAACAAGTTATTAAGTTCTTTACTTTTATCGTTTTTTTTCATACCGAACCGATTAACATGAAAATCTCATGTTTAAGAGATCTGTTAATTAATGTAATAACTTTTATGACACGCAAACTAATTAACTAGAGAAATTTATAAAATTTAAAGGATCAATATTGTTAACTTCGGCACGTGTTATCTGACAGTTCTCAAAGTGACAGCAGTCTAAGCTCCAATTCATACGAGGAAAGTTTTATTTTCAGAGTCGCAACGAACACTAAAACATTGACCTATCATCGAGCAAAAGACAATAATACACAAACGCGGACTTATTCACGTACTCACGCCACAGAGGAGCGTTATCGACCTAGTAATTACGTGTAGACATAAAGCATGTAATTTATTAGGAAAATTCGTTTCGGATCTGAAATCCGTTAGCTTTCCGTTTCGGTTTAAATATAAGTGCGAAAGTGCGTCATTATTCAGAATAAACGAGTTTACAAGTTACCAAGCGAAAAGCTGAAGCATCTTAAAAACGAAGTAACGGTGAGATATTTCGATCGGTTGTGCATTCGAATTTAATTGCGAAAAAGAAAACATTTTTATGTGAGTATTGATGCGCAAATTCAATGTTCAATATTCCGCGACGCAAAATTTTTGTGTCCACTGCTTTTTCGTTTCTCGGTCAATGTCACGTTTCCTTCAATTTTACGCTTGAACGTGATCAATTAACGCATTAACAGCATGTTATGTTACATCCCTATTTCATTTTGCAATTGATCAGATTACGTGCTGCTATAATTATAGCGTTGTATAATCAATCCTTATCGAATCTCTCGCGATAATAATTTTTCGATTAATTTACTCTCACTCCCTGTCGACATATAAAAGAACATATACATTCATGGTATCCAAGGATTTACTAGGAACTCGATCAAAACGCGATGAATAGAAATTTATTGATTCGTACCGATATCCGATTGCTATTCATCGTAAAGACACAATACATATTATCAAATTTTAAACTCAAAAATTCGTTACATACTGGTAAACTGTGGAACACAGATGAAGCTCCGATCGGTTGAACACACGATACTATTTTCGTCTAATGTAGATATTGCGTTGAAATATTAGACGTAGAAAACTGAGAAGCGAGTGTAAGTAATACCTCGACTTTTCTCGACTACTGTCACACACGCGACACTGGAAAAACGAAGCGTGGAACTAAAAAACACAACGGGTAATTTTTTTTTCTCCGAAGCGAATGCGGTATTTCACTGATGAATACGTGTATCGTTGCCTTTTAGCACGACGTTACCCGAAATTCGATTCGAATACAACTAACCTCGTTTCACGCAACAAGGCGACCGACCTCGACCACCCATCCACCTGTTCAGCGACGATTGCACATACAAAACGAGACTCTACCTATTCTATATCCCATGCATGTATACTATGTATATGTACATGGTTATGATTCATGTACGAATTCACGGCGAGACGCAAAGAATGAAAGAACACAGACACTCGCAGCACGAAGTTCCAGCATCGACTATTCGGCCAGCCTAGGCGCCAATTGAATCTGCGCATGCGCGCTCCCCCTGTAACATCCTACACACGCACGTCTTACAACACGGGTACGAGGCACGTATACTGACGTTCGTTATTATATATAACCTCTATGTTCGTATATATAACCTCTATGT
>SHCU01000003.1:1475114-1535269 GCA_004307685.1 Ceratina australensis
CGACGCGTCCTCACGCACTTATTTTCTTCTTCTTTCCTTCTATACGCCTCTCTCCTACCACCTTCTTCCTTCTTACGTCCGTCGAATCGAACCTGCTTTACGAACCGCGTTTCCACACCATGTTGCGTCTCCTTGTTTTTCGTCCATTTAATTCTCACAATTGCGTCGCGTCACGGTTATTAAAATCTAGACGAGTTCTCAACGAGATCCGAATCCTACAATCGGGCACAAAATTCTTTCCTTTTCGACCTCTTGTCTACGTCCCCCACCCTACCTTGTTCTCTGGAGCCCTTTCGAAAGAAAACTAGCACGAGCGTTGCACTACCGAGAGCACAGATGCGAGGATAGGTTTCTTGAAGCGCCGGTGCTGCCAGCCTTTCTGCGTACAAACCTTTTCACCCCCTCCTACCGATTTTCTTCTATTGCTTTATATTAGTTCAAATAATTTCCTATCTATTCGTTTTCTCTTACTTAAATTTTTTACAAAATAGTAAAATTTTTTCTTGTTTATAGTTATTTTCAACACGTGTCTCGTCGTGTTGCTCTATAAGCAAGAAGGTTACACTTGCAAAAATGTATAATTTGCAATGTTGCATCGGAGAAGAAACGAAGAACCTTGATATAATCATAAAAACAATGTATTGTAAAGTTTTCACATTGTATCGCGTACATTGAATTGTTTCGACATTATCATTTTCTACCTGTATTTTATATTGTTTTTTGGAACTCGTGTCGCTTTCATGATTTTCATGAAAACTTATTATTTTCGCATTGTTATTTAGATTCTGTAGTAATAGTATTCTACTTATTTGATGCACTCGGATAAATGTTTATTGGATAAATGTGTTCACTGTGCGAAGCTACTCCTTACTCGCATCGTTTAGAGTGAGACAATTCAAGTTCAATTTTTCCGTAAACATAGCTACTCGTGTTACGTTTTTGACGTCACTGCAGACGTACTTTGACGTCAGCAGCATATGATATGGTTACCTGATGGTTACCTAGGCAACAGGACCTGATCCTAATTAGTTCGCTGCTGCGTAATATCAACTTGCTCCTCGCCCCCACCTGTCTTTTTGACAACCATTCCTACCAACAGCTACCAAGTAGGCAGATGAAACAAACACGATCTTTACCATGAGAGCAGGATTGGCATATAAATTCCCGGCTTGACCGTATGGTACAGCACTTTCGAACTTGACCGAGAGCAGTGCGCACTTTCACTTCTTATCATTTCTTATTTTTTCTCCCTTTTATCTAGACCTAGACTATAATCGTAACCCAAAAGTAGTAAAAAATTTATCTTTCGCAAACCGTTTTGCTCAAGACATAACGTAAAAAACTATAAAAATGACTGTGGCAAAGGTGAATTATAAGAATTAAATGAGAACTAGCACTACAATGTAGAGAAATCTACTATTCTCTCATTTCAGATTGAGTTCGCGGTGAATATGACTTGTCAAAAATGTGTTGACTCGATACGAAACGCTTTAACCGGCGTAGGTGGAATTGAAAATATTGACATATCTTTGGAGAAAGGCAATGTTATAGTCGAAACAAATTTACCGTATTCTATAATTCAAGAGAAAATCGAGCAAACTGGAAGACAAGCGGTTTTAAAGGGATATGGAGGTAATTGTTGTCATATAATAATATAAAAGTTCGTTCTTTTCTGTAATAGATGAAAAATTGCTAATATTATAGATGGTATAAGTGCTGTTGCGATGTTAGGAGGAAATTCAGGATATAGCATAGGTGATAAAACATTGGGTGTAATAAGATTTGCCCAAACGCCTAATGGATGTTTGATAGATGGTACAATTGATGGTTTAACACCTGGAGAACATGGTATGCATATACATGAATGTGGTGACATTTCTCAAGGTTGCGATAGGCAAGTAACCGCATGCACTGAAAAATTATATTTCCTTCTTTTTGTTATTACCTATTACTTATTTCATATTATATTTTTAGTGTTGGAGATCACTTTAATCCATATAATGTAGTACATGGTGGGCCTCATGATGATACATCTATGAGAGTAATTCTTTTTATTGAATGATTATAATAGCATAATAGAATAATTAATGATTAACTAAGAATTATTGTTACAGCATGTAGGAGATCTGGGAAACATAAAAGCAGATAAAACTGGTAGAGCAACATTTAGGATAATTGACAAACTTGTACAAATACCAGATATTATTGGACGATCTTTAGTTATAACAGAAAATCCAGATGATTTAGGGAAAGGTGGTAATCCAGCATCTAAAATAGATGGAAATAGTGGTAAAAGGTAAGGAAGGTGATATTATCACATTGCTACACTGTAATAAATTGTATATTTTATTATCTATATTATATTTAGATTAGCTTGTGGTATTATTGCCCGCTCATCTGGTTTATTCCAAAATACAAAAAAGATTTGTGCTTGCGATGGACTTACGCTGTGGGATGAAAGGGATAAAGTACTTTCAAACAAACCGGAACAGCCTGTAGAAAGTAATAATTGTATACTATCATAAATCTTCTATTAGTCTTCTTGAATAATGTAATCTAGTAAAATCTAGTCTTTTTTTCATAATATTTCTTTATGTAACATATTTATTTCCATATTTGTATATTTTAATTATATAATGTTTACTTAAAATGAATTACATATTTTATTTAATTAATCACAATTCTTAATTTATATAAAGCATTAATTTAATTTTTCAAATTTAATATTTAATAACATCTACTATTTTCCAGTTTTTCCAGCAAGATTATGAATAAATGAGCACCTATAGAGTGGGTTTTAAATAAATGAAACATTCCATTAATATGCTTGAATATGGGTATAACAAAAAATACAGGAGGATTTATATATATTTTATAATATAATTAATATTTATGTTTGAATGTTGATGTTTTTCATAAAATGGAATATTGTATTTTGTATATATATACAAAAATAAAGATGAGATCATAATATATAATTTACTACACATTCACAAACTTAATAATTCATATTTATTATGAATATTAAAGTAGTAAATTTCTATATTTTATTTACTTCACATTTTGTTCTTTGATAGATGGTATATATTTACCAATTATGATACTATAGCTTTTTACTGTTATATTACTATATTATTTATTATTTCTTTTTATTTACTTTACTTTTAATATAATTTTATACTGTGCTGTTTTTTACATCTTATATTACAGAGATGAAGATTAATCAAACCTATATTTGAAAATGAGATTCCTCTCTGGTACTGTTATATTATTACGTATTATTGATAAGAGAGAGTTTGGCTCCTAACACTTTAACATAACCTATACTACAGGCCCACGCACTTAAATATTATTATGTGCAAAGATTACTAATATATTTGTTCTATTAATGTATAAGTATGGGGATTCGTGGGCTAACTGCGTACATAAATAATCGTTCCGACCGTTACTTGCAGGATTATAAATTACACGATACATACTTAGTGATCGACGGAAACAATGTGTGTTGTCAAATATATCACTTATGTGCAAGATGTAATTCTGCATTCGGTGGCGATTATGATAGTTATGCATATGCTGTATCAAAATTTTTCGATGATTTATTAAAATGCAACGTAACACCATTGGTTTTGATTGATGGTGGTATGGAAAATAAAAAATTCAGGACGATCATAAAGAGGACTAAACAAAAAATCCGAATAGCTTCCACTATTTCTCCGCAATGCGGTGAAAAATTTCTACCATTATTAATAAAGGAAGTTTTCATAACTCTACTAAGAAAGAAGAATATTCGACATGTACAGTGTCTATTTGAAGCCGACAATGACATAGCTGCAATAGCAAGGATCTTGAATTGTCCTGTACTCAGTGAGGATTCGGATTTTTATATATATGGTTCACTATACATACCATTTAACACATTGGATCATAGTATAATGAAACATCCAAGTGGGGGAGGATATGTAAAACGTTGTAAAATTTATAAAACTGAATATTTACTAAATTCATTCAGAGGACTGCATGAATCAATGTTACCATTGGCAGCAATCTTATTAGGTAATGATTATGTCAAACATGGAACATTCAAAAATTTCTTTCGTCATATGAAGCTAAAGGGAGCATCAAGAAAAAAACATAATGAGAGACAGTGTCGCATTGAAGCAACTTTTATCTGGCTGAGCAAGTACACCTTGGACAAAGCTATTATTAGTGTTTTGTTGAGATTACCCAAACCATCACGACAAGGTGTATTGAATTTAATTGAAGACAATATCAACAGTTATACAAACGCATCAGCTGAGATACTTGTGCCATTAGGATTTTCAAGAGATTACATCGCTAGTGTAAATACACATCATGTAACCAGAAGTTTTAAATTTGATGGAGATATCAATACATTGACATACATAGAAGAAGCTAGCGAAGGAGAAGATGAGACAAGCAACAAAGAAGATAGCGATGAAATTGAAATAATGAGCACAATAGATGAAACTGAAATGATGTCGCAAAATGAAGCTGTTAGTAATTTACCGACATGGTTCGTAAACCAGTTTCTTCTGGCCAAGCTTCCATCATATTTCATGAACTTGATAGTTTATAGATTATATGTATGTCCTGCACAAGTTGAGAATGATTATTATTCTTCAAGTAATGTAATAAGTTTAAAGATTATTAGCATCATCTTTGGACTTCTAAAGTCTGCAATAAATCACAAAGTACGTCAAATGAGATACATGATCAGACATCATAGCAGAATTATAAGTCGTGGATTACAAGGCACGGAAACACTAAATTGCTGTAAACTTCCTTCTCTATGCAGCCTTAAAGAAATGCCGTTAAGTATGCGCACAGAGATCTTAAATGAGGCTTTAGGGATTAACGATGCAGATGCTATAAATGAACTCCCACCAGAGTGGATATTATATTTTGGATGTATCAAGTACTGGATAAAGGAGCAAGAATCTTCTGTGTTTCATAAATCTAATGTGTATGCTATATTCATCGGTATGATGTTTCACATAATAGATTCTAAGATTGGGACCTATAGAACAATTAATAGTTTTGAAAGAAGCAAAGGACAACTACTTCAAGCTATAAAACAAAAAAGAAGAGCGAATAATTATAAACCGCATTATACAACAAACGGTACAGTTATCAAAGCCTATGAAGAAATCTGCTATGAGGACTGTGTGTTAGCCGCACGATTCATCATTTCTCATTTTAGTCTAGATAGAAAATTGCTTTCAAATCCGAAAACATTTAATAGATCCATAGTCCATGCATTTGCAGAATTTCAGGGTTGTTTGAGACACGCCATGAACCTGAACGCGCTATTAGGATATCCCTATCCAGAAACCATAGTCGCCACTTTCTTTAATGGTACTTTGCTGTATAATTTAAGTAATAATTTTAGAGCACATCAGGATATTGAGAGATACATAAATACTGTCCTTGAACAATCTCCAAGCCTCTTAAAATTGTTTCATGTACTTTTGTTAAAAGTGAAATTAGTGTTTCCATCATTATTCCAGGATGAAATCTATTATCCTAAAAAACAAAAAAAATCTAAACGTAAGATGAGATGTATGATGAAACGTGATGAGAGTAATGATGAAACATATTTTAGTGTGGATGATGATTTGGGTGAGTCATATTACGATCCGAATAATCTGTATTCTATACTGAATTGCGTGTGATCATTTTCATTGTACCACAAAATAATGAACAATCAATGACCAACAATGGGCAGATGTATTATCTTTCTTGTCATTAAATACAATCTTCATCACTTTTATAATGCATCCTTTTAGTTATTTTCTTTAATACAGAAATTTTTTTATTTCGTTTCCGGCTTTGTGATGTGCACGCAGATTTTGTATACTAAAAAATACATTGAAATAATTGTATAAATAGCTACAAGCACATACAAAGATTGTAGTTTAATCAAATTTACAATTACTTTGTGGTATATCTCCCAAAATTCCATGTATGCAGATTTAAGGTCGTTAGCGCTTTGTCTTAAAGTAGGTAGATAATATGCGTCTTCACCGTGTTTCAGTAATAAGCCAACATGAACAGCGCAAGCTAATTTCTTCGATAATTCTTCGGTGAATAGCTTTAAATTATTCCTAACAGGATAGGTATATCTGAGATATTTACTAATCAGGTCCGAAGGTACGTAAAGTTTGTGTAAACTTAATCTTTTCACCGCCGCAATTATCATCTGAGGTGTTACCGAAATATAACTTCCTAATTGAGTTTTGGACAATTAAAATGACGTATTATACTAACGTATAAATGATTACGCGTAAACTTACAAAGTGTACAATTTTATGTGTATATATGTATAATTCTGATTGTGAATAAAAAATTTTTATTAATCTCAATAATTATACCTAAGTATTTTTTTAAGTACGCAATATATACTTGTAACTTAATTAGTGATAAAATCTAATATTACATATTCTTGTAACGACTTCGCAATAATTAATACAACTTAGTTGTTAGTTTACATACGTGATGAGTCATCATTGACAGGATTCATTTTAAATACTCGGCAGGACTTAAGGAGTTAAGAAAACTTCTCTAAGGAGTTAAAAATTAATTGCATTACACTTAAAAATCCGTAAGTGTAAAAAGAATTTTCCATTTTCTTTTCTTGTCCATGTTTACTAGCATTTATTATGACTTTGAAGTTGTAAGTTGTTGTAATTGTTTCGTATATACAGTGTAATATGTAACAGTGTGAGAATCGGCAGCGAGTTTTGATATCCTTACGAATGGATATCTATCATTTTTCATATAAAATATACGTGTAATTATAATTAATATAAATTTATAATTTAGAATGAGAACAACATGTTTGTATTGTTTCATGACATTTTATTTTACATTTTTTATATATAGTTTTATTACTAACATCAAATCATAACGAAGTATTTTATATATCTTGTATCTTTTTGAACTTAAATAAATTACAATATAAAAATATCAGGTACTTACTCTACGAAAAATATTTTAAAATACGACGTAAGATACAAAAAATAACACATGCGTACAAGATTTGCGTACATAATTACGATTTTCTTCACGAAATATTCTACAATGAGTGGCTACAATAAAAGACTATCTTTTTACCTATAGACAATTAAGCAATAAGAAATAATATATGTGCACAAAAATTCCAAATTTTTGTGCAAATACTCAATTTATATTAATCATGTAAATTATATTCCTTTTAAATAGGTACATATCTGCAAAATCGATTTAAATTAAATTCAACGAACAGTCGCAAAAGTTGCTACACAACAAAATTTAATAGTAATGTACAATAACATTAAGATCTTTACATCGACAATTTAAGCAATTAGACGTGAAATTGTACAGCTAATTGCAGTACCAACAGTAAGATTGTTGTAACAGTAATAATATTGGGGAATGTTAAGAATTATATCGCCTATTATACATATGAGCCAAATTATAAATATAATTGATTTGTATGCATTCGGATTACTTGTACGATAGAAAAACAAACAATTTCTGTTAATTAAATTGTCATGTAAAAAATGATGATAATATTACATTAGACCATATTAATACTTGGTTCTGTGAAAAACATACATTTATATTAATAAATGCACTATCATTTATAAAAATGCTTTTTCCGTTCTATTAAAATATGCACAGCGTATTTTTTTATTAAAATATGAAAATAGCTTGTGAATATTGAAGTATAATAGAAAAGCATTGATTAAATTTTTATTGTAAAAAGCAAACTATTTTTATTATGCTTAGTTACAGTTTTAGCACTATATATTTTTGCATCAAATAACATTAACGGAAAAATCGAAATCGAAATCTTGAATCCATATAAAATTAGATATTAATATATCTGTAGTACAATATATTGTCGATATTTTTTCATGTGAGATACATGTTAAGTTTAAAAATTGTTTGAAATATTTTTATTTAAAAGAACGACTGATAGCTTTTACTTTCATATAAATAATTTAACAAATTTTAAATGTACAATTATTAACAAATATAGTTCATCTTGAAGTTCTGAGATATAAAAAGAAACATTGACGATACTAATAGATTATTAGTCTAACAATAAATTATTGAAATATATTAGTGCTCGGTATAGCGATAGAAAGATGCAAGCGATATAAAATAAATTCATGGCTTGACTTATAGTATCTACTCAAATTCTGGACGTAATTTTTATTTAATATTACGCGGGCAATCTTAATACTTGATACTTATTTTATTAAGATCTTTTTTTCTGTCCCCAGTAACAATACTGTCCAGTTTAATGAAATTGGCTAATTACGATTTCTTGTCAACCATTGTATGTATATATACACAATTGGTTATGGATTCTATATATATTTCACTCGTGACTGCAATTAGCTTTCCTTGTTTTATGGTCGACGATCCGCATATAATCAGATTTATAGCGATATTTATAGGAAAGCTTAGATAATGTGTTTCAGAAGACGAAATAGATTCGGAAGCTTCTCTATAAACGAATCTAGAAAATGAGAGACCAAGAGACGCAAAATTATAAACTAAAGTTAATCACAAAAATGTAATTATTGGTAAGAAATTGACTGAAACGATGCCACGAAGTGATCTTGACGAGGTAGTCAACTACAAGATTTCTAATTAGACAAGAAAAAGAAGGAACATACAGAATGCGAGATCATCAAAGAAAATAGTTTTGCACAGAGTTCATGAAGCAATTATTTGAAATAAAAGACTTTCAACACATTCTATGTATAACAATGAGTCCAGATTGAAAGTTTTATATCTCGGGACGAATGGATTCCAAATTGCATCCAGTAAGCTGAATCTATAAAGCAAGAATAACAGAAGGAACATTTTATAAGAGTAGATATTGCAACTGAACCAGAAAAGAAATTATATAAAGGACAAAGTTATCATACATTTCTCTGTTGAGCGTTTGCAGTAAATACTAGAACATCGTTAGAATTTAGGAATAAATAGTTTCCTTGTGCATTAGCACATAAAATATTATGTACATGATTATAAGCTCAAAAAATCCAATCCCTTTACCTTGTACAATCCATTGCTGTTGTATGGGTTGTTCTAATGAAGAACAAAAAAACATCGCGATTGATTAGTATGAAATGATATCTACGTGTATACATTCGAAGAATGTATCACTTAACAACAATATAACGATTAAATTATAGAACATGAACTGTATGTAATTAAAATAATATTGCACTATAATTGCGGATATTATCTCTCTAAAATCTTAACATATTTTTTCTTCTTTAATGCTATTCGTCAGTGACATTCTACCATAAAACAATAGATACGTACGCATGACCATCACCAAGAAACGCACGTTAAATTAGGTAATTGAAATCTTAGAATTTTACCCTTTAAGGCTCTCTTCCTTACATAAAAAGCTGGTATTTTAAATTGAGATAGAATAAATCAGCATGTACAATTTATACTACGACCGCTATTTACCGTGCTCTTCAACCTCCGCTGGGCTCATCATTCCAGAATTTTACAAAGTATTGTACAGAGAAAACAATCACAATAACGAGAATTGTATCTATGAAGTTTTTCATCATATTTATACTATGGTGTTGATCACCTTGTTCTCTTTGTCTTATAGCAAGTTGTTCTACTATATGCTGCACACGATTAAGTTTATACCCATATTCTAGCATTTGTCTGTCTAAGTCTTTGATGACATCTATTATTCTAAAAATAGAAATAAAGTTGATTAAGAAAAACGATTAGTACTTTGAACAACTACGTGAAACATTAAAATAGAAACAACTTACCTAGCAGTAGAACGTTTCCTTTTACCTATTGATTGACTAGAATCTGAGTGTGCCTCAGCAGAGGAACTGCCAGAATCGTGAGCTGTTTCCGTTAACGGTATGTTAGTGGACAGTTGCCTCTTAGAAGATTTCAATACAGAAAGTGAAGAACGGGACTCAGCTTGTAGTAGTGGAAGCTGTAACATAAATAATGAAACTATTTAACTTGTCCAACAAATATGAACGAATGAAATTGAGCTTGAAATATCGATGTCAACAATAAATTCCGCTCAAATGTGAAGAATATAAATGTATCATATTAGGGAACAGAAACTGTCGATACATTTAGTGCTAATTAATATATAAGTAATTGATTCGGTCTATTCTCAAATAACGTTATTCCGCATGCAGTTAGATGATTTAATGACACAACTTATTAATAATCTATACAACTAATTATCGTATGTCCATACCTGTGTTTGTGGTTCAACAGAAACTATGCTGCCAGTACGCATAATCGGCGTCTTATGTCTAGTTTTCGTGCGAACTATGTAATCTTGTTCATATTGTACCATATCATTTCTAGGATCCCATGGGCGTACGTCTGCATGCCGGTAAACCCAATTGCCAGTTATAATATCCTGTTAGATAATAAAATGTAATATGTGTAAGAAACCATCTGAATTATTTTTTCCTGTAATGTATTTATTTTCTCTATTTTTCCTAATACAATACCTGAACAAAATTCTTAGGAACCCATTCTTGCCCCTTGGCCTTCCGCTCTTTAGCACGTTCCCTCTGCGCTTCCTCTAACTGTGTTTTCGCTTCAGTGGCAGCAACTTGATCATCTCTGTTGATTGCTTGCGTAACTTCGTCCCATAATTTTTCACTTTCCCATGGACCTTGATGTTCCAGAGGCACAGTGTATTTCTTCAATCTTTTCTTTCGGACTTCCGGAGTTGGATTGAAAAATACGCTTTCTTGCTATGGAATGAATTAATATAGTATCAGATTATTATGTGTACATTGAGACTATAGAATAACAAAGAAGCGACATACCCCAGTTCTTTTATCCGTGATTAATATTTGACCATCCCAGTACCCTGATATAGTAGCCAGTGTTTCTTTTCCAAGACGTATCGCTCCGACAACTTGATTCATTTGTTCTGCACCTCCAAGAAAGGGCTGTTTAAAATGAATAAATTAATTTTATGCTTATGTGTTTATAATTGGGTATGTTACCTTCAGCTTAAACTCAAGTTCGGTATGATAACCTGTTTTCTCGCAGTTTATATGTACTTTTCCACCTAATTCCATAGATAAGGTTCCCATAAGTATACCTTTGCAGTGTGCATAGGGAACGGTCATTGTATAGTCTTCTCCCCTAGGTAACATTGTTAATATTGCAACACCATCTAACACTGCTGATGTTGAATTACCTAAAAGACATAATATAAATTTTTATAACAATTTCTATAAAAATATGTCAATCGAGGCAGATATATTTACCATAAAATTTCGATTTGGCAATAATCGTAGCACTAATCGTAAATCCGTCTTGTCTATTTGTAACATAAAACCCTGATATCGGTGGATGATGAGAGAGCTGCAAATGTTCGCGCAAGTTTCAAATGAGGAAAGAAAAATGTAAGTTCAAAATGTTTTACCTGCTCCGCTATGTAAAAAGTTCTCGAACCGTTCGGATGCTGCCAGTAGCAGCGAAAAGTTTCACCCAAAAGTGGATTGTACGGTTTTTTTAAACCCTGTGGCTTCTTATAAAATCCTGAAAGATACCATTTAACGACACCCTTCATACGCGTAAATGCATCGTCTTCGATTACAGCTCTATAGGAACAAAAAGGAAACGAATATTCAACATTTATGTTGAAACTTTTCCTAAGATTTACAAACGTATACTCACTGAGATAATAAATCTGCGTGATAATAAGAATCAGCTAACTTCTCCAGAAACGAGCGAGGTTCCAAAATGAAGGTAGGCAGGACCACCTTGGATAAATCCATACCCGGTCGAACTTGTTTCATTAGGAACCATATTAATGACTTTTGTTCTTCTTGCAATTCCGTAACTACTTCTCCGGCCTACGCAACATAAATTCTAATGATACAAAAGTCATCTTTTATGAGAGCGTAATCATCTGTAGCGAAGCATAAGTAATTTTACCGCTCCAAGGACTTCTTGCTCGTTTGCGACGTATGGAGTTTCATTGACTGCCTCCTGCTCTGCTTCCTGTTCTTTGGCTGATCCTTCGGATTCACTGTCAGAGGCACTGATTTCTGCATCGGCTGCTACTCCATTTTCCGGTTGGCTGATGTCGTCTAAGTCTGTATATGAGGAGTGCACAGGGTCTAGCGTTACTACTTTTTGGGTGTCGTACTCGAGGACGTGTACAGAAGGGACAGTCATGCGTCGCGTGGAGGACGAAACAGGCTTGGAAGTGGAAGGTTCGAGACGTGAATAAACATCACCGTCGCCTAACGCGTCCATGGAACTCGAGGTCAAAATGATCTCTGTGTCTGTGTGCGGGGTCGGTGATCTATCGCGAAATTGTTTGTCCCAATATGCAACCGCGTGATACAATTGCTGAAACATCGGTGTCGGCGAGGGGCAAATACTTTTTGAAACATTCGCCATAGAAGGTGTAAGGGGTTGAGGGCATGATAACAAACGTCTTTGAGGTGTCGTGGGTGAACGAGGAGCGTAGTTAGGCAAGCATACTTCGGACATCGAAGGCGAGTAATCAAGGTGACAAACGTCAAAGGGAAAGAGGTAATAATGATATAATTAATACCGACAACTTCCAAGACAACGATACTTAACTAAGTGTATTTCCAAATGCTGTCGCTCTACTAGAGTTGAAGTTACTCATCAGATAAAAGAGGTATTAAGCAAAGTTTTTCAAAGGAGAAGTAGTTGTTCGACAAAACTGAATTTTTATGTAATGTAAGATTAATGTCTACGTGTCACATAATGTTAATTGTCACCGGCCTTACCATGCTCATCAAAATGCTTTTCGTAATCCGCCTCGCTCCATTGAGTTTCATGCGTTGTTCTAGTATCATGCGGCATTGTACGCGGAAGTGCGCTCGTTGACCGCACTATCAAAGAGGAACAACGTAAAGACAATTCCAGTGCGTCCAGCCAACATTTGCCGGCTGCCTGTGACGGAGCTCTAAAGATTAGGTAAGATGTTGGTAAAGGTTGTACAACGGCACCTGTAAAAGGATCATTTTTAGTATAGAATATGTTTTTAATTTCTTTTGCTAAAACAATGCTTTGTCAGTACCAATAGCTTCTTTTTCTGGACCTCTTGGAGCCCATATCGACTGCTCCAAAGGATGAAACAACTTAAAGCAAAACCCATCCTTTTTGCTTGGACGTTCTATCACTTGACACGTATTAAGTAAGACGGTTCCCACCCAATGATTACTCTGTAATAATTACGTGGATTTGATTTCGAATATAACGAAGAATTAATATTTTTTAGTTATTGAAAGTAGTATCACTTTTATTTTTGGACTTTTATACAGCAGTAGCAAACCAGGCTTCAAAATGCACCAAAGTTTCGTCCAACTTTTTAATGTGCCACGAACTTTAAGCCAATCGCTCATGACAATAACGGTTGGATCTTTGAATGAACTTAAGAGTTCATTGGCAACTCGTTTCTTTTCCATCCGATAATTTTTTCTTTGAGCTTTATACGATTCTTTCCTGGTCAATTTACAAGAATCTAAAGACTGAAAATTGTATAATAGATGAATTAATAAAAAGTATTTTCGACATTTAATTTAGAACAATAAAATAAACGCTTGCATACCTTGTCTGATGTATTATCTGTCTTTTGACTGATTTCACTCATTAATGGAGATGCTAATCCTATAACAAAATAATTTATTTAATGATTATATAATTATGCAATGTTATAACGTAATAATAAAAAATACACTTACATTTAATAAATATAAATTTAATAAATCTTAATGATATAAGAAAAGTTAAACAAGCTATAAAATAAAATCATAAATGTACAAATCAATTTAAGTACAATGATTGTTATTTTAATTTCATGATCGTTATTTTAATTATAAATTGTGATACTGACAAATGTTCGATAAAATATGTAGATGAATGTGACTCGAGGTCGATAGATGTTATGAAGCATAATATAACTAATATAAAAGTATGACCGTAAATTGACTAACAGTTTTGACATATGTTTCACTTATATATAATTGTAGTGAAATTAAAAGCCCTGGGCAATTAATTAAGCTTAAATCATTCGCATAACAAGCTTAGCAAATGGAATTTCAATTTTACTGGGACATAAACCTATATCCCAGAAAAAAGGCTGTACTTAAATTTGTAAAACTCGAAACACGATGCAGTTTATTCGTAATAAACTACAATAAAAGTCCTACCATTTTCTACAAATAAAATCGCTTCACATATAGATCTCATTAACATAACGCATTATGCGGTTAGCATTAGTCTCTCACGTCGAAACTTCTAATTTTTTATACGTTTAAAAAACAAGACATTGTGTCTGCTTTCTTCCCGAAATTAAGTAACATTAAAAAAATATATCGTGTTCGATGCTTATAGACTATAAGTTTATCATATGATTATAGTACAAAAAGTATTGTTTAAATATAACTTGGGGTAGTGATCTATATAATACACATATTCAATAATCTTCCAGCCAAAAGAATACTATACAGTATACATAGAATACAGATTCGGAGTTTACAGATTTTAATAATAAGATATGCAATAATATAAAAAAAGGAAATGGAAAAAGCCAGACAAGAAATAAAAAATATGCACTTCCTCACGGCTAATGAACTACTGTACGATTATAACAATATTAATTTTGTACAAAAGTTAAAAAGCACCTGGCAAATTTCGTATTATTGCCCATTTATGATTATTAACATAACTTTGTATTTATACCTGGAGATAGTGGAGGTGCAGCAGTTGTAAAATTTACACTTGTTGATAGGGACTCGGTTGATGGAAGTTTAGGTAATGTTGCAGATTGAGCTTGTGCACTGCTTCGTCGAAGTTGTTGATCCACTGGTTCTATATACGTATATTTAATTTTTGTTTTCAGTCATAATATAGCTACTTATTGATAAGTACTTTCCAACGTTATTTCACGTATATGTATACTTGTTCAAATTTACATATCTATGTATCTTCCGAGACCACAAACTTCAAATTTTTCAAGCTTTGAACTATTTGATACTAAACATATGTACTAAGATTACACCATAATTGCATTCTAAAGAATAAATCCGTCTCAGCAATACTATTCGTGAACTGCTAAGAACATTAATTTCTGAAGATAGAATTTGCAGTAAAGGCAATTACATGTACAAAGAGGCTTCAAATTTATATTCAATTTATTAAATCACAAGAGCAACGAAATGTTAGCGTTAAAAAGAAAATGTGTAGAAAGATCTGTAGATTTCTCAGAAAAGTTGACATGCATGATACAAGATACATCAAACACTCTGTTATATATACTGTTTGTATTTTAAATATTAACAAATACATTTCTAAATAAAATACACTACCTCACTATTGTTGTATGCCATTGCAAGCAAACATAAGAATAACAATTGCATGCACCTACACGTACATTCAACTATGTTACAAAAAGGAGTGAAACTGTTCATGCACCGAACACCCTCTATCAAATATTATTTTCTAGCATACATGTAAACTTATAAATAAACGCTCATTATCATATAATGTTCTATGATGTACTAAGCAGTAAAAGAATGTGCTAACAGCATGAATATATTATGTTAATCTAATACACGCAAGGATATGGTATTTTAATTTTTCTATACTCCTTTTTTTTCTATGCTCAATGATACAATGAAAATTATGTTTAGATAATAAATGATATTCAATTAATGTACTATATGTTTTGCTTATAGTTTATTGAGTAACAGAAGATGACGATGATACAACAAATTATGGAAAATGAAAGAATGCTAGTAACACGTATAATCTGAAAATAGAATATTATACACATGTGTATACACACATCTACTTATTGATTTCTGTGATTCTAATATTGAGGCTTGCTACTGTATACACACAATACATAGTAATGAGCCTACCTAGCTTACTGGGTAATGTACCATATCCACTGTCACTAATACCTTTAAATTTCAAGTGTTTATAATACTTCACATAACAAATTATTAAAATAATACTTTTAGCTGATAGAATAATATGAATGTGTTCAAAAATTACATTTTAAAAAATATTAACAAAACACTACCTTTTCAACTATTGTAATAACAATATTATTGGATAGTATACGCATACATAACTAAATACTGTGATACAGGTAATTAATATAGTTTCTTATATTTTTCCTTGACTTTTATGATCAGCATTCTAACAATCTATAATACTTACGATTACTAAATGATCTGCTAACATTCGGGGGAGTCATGGTCTTGAAAGAATCCGAAGTACCTCCAACTGATACAGAGTGGGTTTCTGGTTGAGATCGTTGTTCACCACCAGGAACCACAATTGGTTGAGAGATCATTATGGATCTGTCATGCCAAACATCATGATTAATTCAATTATCATTAGTTGTAAAAAATATATAAACTATGTAATCAAAAATAATTACGTTAAACACTGCTAATTATAAAGACTGACACAAATTATAACAGTGGTTAGTATTAGATAATGCATGTCACTCTGAGCTGCTATGTAATGACATTTAAACACCTATGTCACATCGCATGATGTGTTTTTTTGTAAAAAAAACTAATAGTTATAACACAAATTGTACGAGTGAAAATGAGAAGAGCCAAAATCAGTGGTAACGCGCAAAATGCAGCCGCATTGCCATTGATTGTCTCAGCATGCATTGAAAAATAAGTTTAGTTGTTGTCACGATTAAGTGTAAGTTACGAATTGTACGATAAAAATATTATGTAAAGCAACCGTAGCATACCTGATTTCGAACAACCGTTCGCCCAGTCAATAGAATCGTGCGAGTATATTAATTAATTACATAGAAGAAGGTATTAAAATGCGACGAACATGGAAGCGAACAGATTCACCATTTTATACGTAATACGATTAAACTCCTCATCGAGTCTGATGCACTTCGCGAAATAAGCGATTCTTCACTGATGTAATTACAAACATTCAGAGCAAAAAAAGCAATATACACGAACGTCAAAAGCACGACGGCGCGAGCGCGAAGTCCGATGTTCCATTGATCACTCACTGCTGTTATAGCTTAACTATAAACATATGGATCTGCTAAGTTATTCAGAATGAAATGGTGCGACGCATAAAAACGTCGCAGTTGCATTCTTTATTAATCGTGCAAAGCCAAGTACGAAGTGTTAACATCTTCGACGAACGAGAATTACTTCATCGAACATGTACGACATGAGATAACAATAGTCCGCCCCTTGCAGCAACGAAACAATTATGCACGTTTATGCGATCCAATCAAAATCATTATCCAATTGATCAATGAAATTACATGAAGGATAGAAAGTACAGCGTTTCGTTTAAATGTAATTCATGAAGATGTTTTATAAACGATAAAAAGATAAGTCGTTAGTAGAATCGAATCAGATAAAAACAGTTTCAGAAGTGCTCGTGGAATAATATGGTTTGATGAATCGAAATTATGTATGCAAATGCTTATCGCCCAAATGCCCACATATCACTTTAATAATGTTTACTGAATAGTGTTACTGTTCACAATACAAATATGAATAGACGTATTATAACGTTTGTGGCTCAGTTTTACAGCATGAACATGATTACTTGCAACTGTGCCAGTTACAAATTCAAACACGGTGTTATCGGCATCGGTACTTATGTATTTACCGGAATTTATTGAGACCCATTTGTATTTTTCACATTATATGATGTTCCACAAACGGAATAAGTAATATAGAAACCGACTTAGTATAAGATATCTAATCGTAGTCTAAAACGTTAAGAGTTATGAAGTCGATCAACTTATTTACTGATCGAATGAAGCGTTCAAAGCAGGACTGAAATGAAATCTAAAAGAAACGCTATCTATATATACTTTTACATCGAACAGAAGCGAACAAGCGATTAGTCGTTACATCATATACTTAAGCCATTAGAAGCATGAGAATAGGTGCATTCATTATCATTCCGAAAAAATTTAACAAATCGATCGATTATTATCCTTGCATTCTTATTCTTCCTCGTTATAGATAATATGCTCCTGATTTATAGATTTTTTTGCTTTTTACATATAAAATTGTTATTCGTTATAAACTGAATAAAGCACCACTGTTTTAATACCGTTTCCATTTATGATATACGCAAATATGTATGTATATATACACGTTCATCTCAGTTTTATTCTGATTTCAGTTTACATTTCAGTTTAGCCTCCTCTCTGCTATGATCATCAGCACCATCAGTGACCATACACTTTGCTTTGATAGAGAGACATACTTATATTCATAATTTATAAACTAGTAGGAAAGTAATGCATCGTCATCCGAATCCAGATCTTAAAAATCGTCTCGAACCACCAACTGAATTGGAAAGCCAATTTATTTTACGCTTACCGCCGGTAAGTTTATTTTTCTTTATTCTTAATGTTGGATACGATTTATTGGAGGTTATGAAATTTTTAACCAAACAAGTAGTCAAACGATTGTTATAAGTATTTGAATTTGTTAAGGAACCAGCAAGAGTTTTACGAGATATTTTACGTAATGGATTACCACTCAAAGACAGACTCTGTATAAAATTAGAGAATGATATGCGGTATGGCGAAGTTAGATTTGATCATTGGCTACTTCATGGAAAGGTAAAATTGATATTGTTATTTATACATTAATATTAACAATATAGTAATAAAGAACTGTTATTTAGGTAGTTGATTTGCCAACTATAGTAGAATCTTTAAAAACTATTGACAATAAAAGTTTCTACAAAACTGCCGATATATGCCAGGTAAAGCAATTGTTCATCTTAGGTCGTATAATTTATAAATTCAATTACTTCTCATATTTCTCACTCTTATTCACAGATGTTACTTTGTAAAGAAGAAGATGATCATACTACAACGGACGAAGAATCTCCAGTTAGACAAAAGAAAAAAGATCCCAATAAAGTAGATAAAAAATTTTTATGGCCACACGGTATAACTCCTCCTACGAAAAACGTAAGACGCAGAAGATTCAGAAAGACATTGAAAAAGAAATATGTAGAGGCACCAGAAATTGAAAAGGAAGTGAAGAGACTTTTAAGAGTAGATAATGAAGCAATTAATGTGAAATGGGAGGTAATATGTGAAGATGAGGATCAATCAAAGCCAAGCAAAGTTTCATCTTCTGGTACAGTTAAAACTAAACGAGAAAGTATTAATGGTAACACATCTCAAAGTCTTGATGTTGGTAAGTCTATAAAAAAGTATAAAAATGATTGTAATTAAATAACCAGCTGGTAAAACGTGTCTATTTTTGTGCATAGCGGAACATGAGATATTCGGTGAACCTGTAAGTGATAGCGAAGAAGATGATGAAGATGCAAATATAAATGTAATGGAATTAGATGAAAATAGTCGACTGTCTGCAGATAGCAGGGTATCAGACTCTAATTCCATGCAAGCTACATACTCGGAAAGATCTAATAATAATGCGACAGCAAGTAGCAATCTTGTTACCGAATTTAGCAAGGAAATGTTTCAAAATGATAATATGGATGCAGAAGCAATGAAACAAGAGGATGCATCTGCATTGAAAGCAACTAAAGTTGAGCAATTCCAAGAATATATTCTTACTGACGAATTCACGGAAATGCCTTCAGCTTCTGCATCAAAAGGTATTATTAATATCATTTGTGTCACACATATACTATTGTACAAGAAATATCTGGAGCTTAAATGTTATAGATTCGATGCAAACCCGTCTTGCCACGTTACATGCGGAATTGACTGAACTGCGGCAGAGAAGACAGCAACAAGAACTCGAGATTGCTAACATCGAAAACGTTAAATTGAAGCAAAGATTCCAAGAAATACTGGATAATTTATTGACACAAGAAATGCAAAAAGTTCAAGAGGTTCATATTTTTTTATGTACTTATTTTTAAGGCTATTTTCATAATGCTCAATCTTGCATAATTATTATGTTTCAGATTCAAGACTTGGAGTTAGGATAGTATCAATGCATAACTATATGTTGATGATTAAACATTGTGACTAGAATGTTTGCACTGGAGATCTTTTTCCATCTCTACTTTTACATTTTTGCAATATATCTTACTGTTTAAGTACATGGATATAAATTATACGATACATCTAATATGTATAGAAAATATAAATTTAACAAATGATAAAGTATTCAACAAAACAATTCTTCCCTGCGCGTTTCTTAAATTATCACTGTTTTTACAAAATGTGACATAAATTGTATGCAAGAATGTAAATCATTATCAAAGTAACGAATTTGAAATTATTAGATAATTCGAATGTCAAAAGAACATAATTTATTAATAATTCGAAGGCAACCAATCACCAAGCTCCAAATCGCAGTACAATGCACAACCACAAAATGCACCAATGAAAATTCAGCTTGAGCATTCGACTCCATTCGACTCGCGATAATGGCTGGCTCGCCTTGACTGTAAATACGGTGCATGTCCATATTTTATTGCAGTGTCAAGTACTACAGGATCAACAGGTAATTATTTTGACAAATTCCCATTTTCGTCGTATCATAGAAAATCTATTCAATGTCGTTCATTGTAATTTCTTCGCACGACGCGTTTGTTATTCATTTATTATACGCTATATGATATCTCTTTTTTTTCATTTGGCGGCAACGTCAACGAATTACAAGCAATAGTTCGTCAATTATTATCGAATAATTCTTGGCCTATAAAATGTATGAATTTTTAATTTTATTTCCCTCCGCCCTAGATAACCAATTTAGCCGTAAAGGAAGCTTCTGTTGTGTGTGTAATGTATACGCACACACATATTGTATACAAATACTGTGTTCGTTGCAAGTTCAACTTGTTTGACGTTGCACTTGTAACGACCAAAATATTTCATTCTTTTTCGAATATTTCATTCTATTTGTAAATATGCTCTATAAATCGAACGATTTACGAGGAACCGTAGTAAAAGATGTGATAAAAACTAGTTATACAGATGCAAACGTAACAATGCACGTACTCGTGTGTTCCTTACGTGCAGACAATTATCATCTAAAGTACTGAATGGTACTGAACTAGCCATGATCTCATTTATAATATAGTATTTAAAGCGGTAGGCATTTTTCAGTGTTCTACGCATACATCGATAATACGGATTGCGAAAGACCTTGAGAATTCATTAGAATTACGGTCACTTACGACAATCGCTTTACTACATTAAAGTATTATAATAGTTAATAAATATATGCATATATATCCAGCGGTTTCCTTTCGTTCGGATAATTATTGTAATATCGTGACTCTGAGCAGGCCATTCTTTGCTTATTCGTCAAATACAACGTTTGCAGCAATATAAGAGCTTGTTATAAAAATTTGTCATTATTTCAAACTGGTAGCATCGCCACGACTCTTCGACATAGTTAGAACGACAACGACACGTATCTACTTCTAATCGCGAATGTAGCTCGTAACATGTATTTCTAAACTCGGTGGATATATGTGTTCATACATGACTTATGCCACACATAAAACTATTCTTTTTACAATTATAAGTGCAGTTACAGGCATAGATTCCGTAATGAGCGACGAGGCGTTTGATCTGTGCGAGAACATATGGAACCATGAATGGGATATGCAACGTCTACTTTCTATCGTAAGCGGCAGTGATTACTATTTTTTTTATTGCAAAATTAAGAAGTGTCGAGCGTACGTACGTAAATATGCTAACTAATATTTTAATTCTTATCGATTTACGACAATTTACTTTTTTCCTGAAAAGGAACAATGATCACCGCGTCCTCATTCTAACGAACGCAATAAAACAAAGAGAACATTACTATCGTTTGTCTTTATTACCACGACGATTGCGTTTTTATCCGATTCATTCACAACAGTCCATTGTATGTTTGGCAATAATATGATATTTAATTCGGAGCAACCTTCGCGCATACCATTAAATGAAATACATACTGTTCCGTTTACAAAAATTTGGCGCAGGAAGCAGTTTTGCAGGAATTCTTTTGTATGTTTCGCAAACAAGCATTCGATATATAATAATTCAATAAATCGTAACGTACATCCAATAAACGCAATTATTTATTTGAGTGCGGTCTTTATCTTTCCCTGTCACAACCGATTACAGTCATAGTTATGTACTTTAAAGATTACGATTTTCCGTTTTAGCTGCGACATCGTCAAAGTTATTGCACGGATAATGAATGTTTCAACTTATCGAGATGTAAGCATTTTGTATTGCTTATTGAATGTACTGATTCTAGTTACCAATTTTTTCGATTCTCTTATTTTCCAGTACCGGGACCACCTGCCGTCACGTCGTCTTCAGATTTCCTCATGACCTGTTTAATGATTGCATTTGCTGTTCTTATGTACGTACTCAGACCAAACTCTCTTCGTCAACTAAGAAATGACACTGCTAAAGATCGAGATAATGAACATGTAAGTGGCACTCCACTTCAATTTTAGATCGATTAATTCTTATCATTATCTTATTAGTTATCATTTTTACAGGATTCAAACAACGACCCCTCTGCACCATCAGCAGCGCAATAAGCAGTGCAATGCGATAAACGCACGTTTTTTGTTCTAATTTTTATGGTACAATACCCTGAGTACATGAAACAAGAGAGGGCGATGAAATAATTATTACTTTGTGCAAAAAGAAATCCATTATTTTAACTTTTCTTTCAAGACTTCATTTACCACTGTTCCAATTATCCAATTAATGTCAAATATGTATCGTTCTGTTATATAATCTGTTACTATTTCGTACATAGTTTCATAATGTCTTCAATCATTTCCATGATTTTAATGGCATTTTCAATGATGGGTCCACCAGTTCGACATGTACTAGAATTTTCTAGTGCGATGTGTCACTTTTCGAACGAGTATAACTTTTAATTTTTATAATCAGTATCTTACTAAGTACACATCACTACAGCCATTTAGGGATAAAATAATGGATTTATTTTTCCCCAACCTAATATATAATTAATCAGTTAATTGGAATTATACAGTACCATCATCGTGTATTTAATTAGTGAACATTCGGAAATATGTACTTCGTTTATACTTATTAAGGATGATTCATTCTCTCTCTTTTTCCCTCAGTGTTATTTACTAATGCAATATATGCCAGGAGTTTATTTGGAAAGAAGAATCAGAATATTAAATACACGAATAAAACATATAATTTAAGTATTGATATAGCATCACAAGCTGTTAAAAATTAAATGTCTACAAGCAAATCCTGTCTTCGGTGATAACTAACATCGAAGTCATCGAATTTTAATGTTTAAATCATATTATTGCGGTGATCGTATCTAATATGGCTATAGTACAAAAAGTGGAGCATATTTTGATATTCAATGATAATTTAAATAGTATCTGTAATTCAATATGAATATTGTATTACAGATTTACGTTGGACTCGATAATGTATTGAGAATCAAGATTTAACTAATCAAGATTTGAATTTGATAAATTATTAATATGTGATTAAGTAAGTGAAATCTTATACAGGAATTTGTTCACTATATTTTGTCATACAATTTTTCACCTATTTTGAGAATTTGTTGCTCATATACATACAATGATTTTAAGTATTCTATTAAATTTTTTTTTAAGAGTAATAATGGGGATGGAAAATAAGATATTATAACAGTATTATAATTAGTTTGATATTCATTATAAAAGCTTAGTGCTTGAAGTCATTTTCAATAATGCCTAAATTTATGCGTTTCATGTATGATCTTTTTTAAGAGGATCTTCCAATGGGTGTCTCACAATTCTACTAACTGTACAAAAAATTGAATTTGAATGTTTCCATATACTAAATACCAAATATACCGTTTCAAAATGTAAAATTAATCTTTTACTATTGTACATTCCTCCATATTTTAAACAATAAACATCACGTGCTGCATTATTTTTTATGTTTCTTTTAATTTGTTTAGTTTCTTTTTCAGTGTCATAGTGCGAAATACGAGTAAAACAGTAAAATTTATATGAATAATGAGAAGCATGCTATAATGCCAATATCGAGTATTGTTTGTATTTCATAATATTCAAAGTCATTTTTATTACAAGAATAGATTAAAACTTCAAACACTTATGATTCTCATTTATTATTATTACAAAATCACGTTCTTTCTCTTATTTACATATATACATAGTACCATAGAGGTAGCGGTTTTTTTGTTATTATTGATATCACCACCGTAAAATAAAAATGGAGACTTTCATATAAAAATAGTAAAATACAAGTTACTTATTAATAACATAATTTGAGATTGATATTCAAAAAACTTATTGACATTTGTCCCCAGTAATAACTAATATCTTAAATGCACATATCGAATTCCATATGCTCTGATGAAAAAACAACATTATATTTTGTATGTACAAGATAGTTATTAATTTTGCAGGTAATTGAATACACAAAAGAAATGTTAGCATCTGAATATTCAAAGTAGAATCAAATAAATTTGATAGATTTTTGTTTGTGTTAAGCATGGAATAGTTAATGTTCCTTTACAATGAATCGTATGAAAAAATGTCACTAATTAATGGGAAAATACTATATTTTTGTACTTCTTAAATATGAAACATCATGAAGTCATACGTAATGAATTATTTCCCTTTTATTTTCGAAATATAATTAGGAAGACCAATTTTGAAAACATGATTGCACTTTAATTCAGGCCTGCTTCCGTCACATAATATCACCGATAAATGATTGGTAAACTTGCCTATGTTTCATGATGATTCAAAGGAAATTAAATATTGATTATTATGCAAAAATTAAGATATTATGCAGTAATATTTGTAAATATAATATAAGTATGAACTCTTCATCCAATTTTTAAATGAAAGTATGTATATAAAAAAAAAACACGTTTCATTTATTTATTAAAAATATTTTCAGAATCTAATTTATTCATAGATAGCTTAAAAAAGAAAGTAATTCTATTGCTTTCTTTTCATTAGTGCAACATCTATGTTTGCGAATTTCTTGATATTATGAATTTCTTAGTTGAAAATTTGTTATTCTTGTTGAAGTTTTGCCATTGTATTTCTTACCTTTTGTAGAACTCCGGTCATCTGCTCGTACTTACCAGTTGAATCAGGTAAATTTTCGAAATTAATTACGTCACAAATGTTCTTTGAAAATTTCTCCGACGATGGCAACTTATTGTACGGCGAAGTACTTTGTAACACGGGCGTGCCTAAGTCGATAGATTTCACACTGCCCTGACTAGTATTCGCTCCATTTGGACGAATACGTTCAGACACCGGAGTAGCTTCATTACTAGATGGTGGGACATCAGACTTCGATACTGTAGCTTTCTCTGAACCTGAGTTTGAATCCTGAAGTTCTACAAGTAATTGTTGTTTTATATCCTCTAATTCATTTAATGAAGGAGAGCTTGTTCGTGGCGGCGATGCGCAAGCTTCCTGCAATTGTTTTCATGGAACATATTTTATTTTTTATTCAGTTTGATTGATGAATATAACAATTATACGTACTAGTGATTGAGATAACTGTACTTCCTGAGAGTGATAATTTGAATCTTCGAGTAATGATGGTTCTGATGGTTTTACAGGAGATTCGGGTGGCAAAGGTGGTATAAATAGACCATTAGCAGGTACATTTTCTACTTTAGACTCTGTATAATAGGAAAGCAAAAGTGAAAACAATATAAAAGAAATATAGAATATTTCTATATGGTAATATAGAAATATGTAAGTAGTTTCCATACCGTCAGTATCTTCAATTTCCATTTCACATGGTACAGGTGCAGGAGTATCTTTTGATGTATTAATGAGCTTGAGCTTTTTCCTCTTGTATCCTTCGTCTGCTTTCTTTCCACTCAATGTCATTAACATTCGTTCTTTACTATGGATGGCCAACATTGTTGATGCCCAGTATGGTCCTTCTGCCTATTACTCATGGTATTCAGATCTGTGAAACTATACTATTTTCTCTCATAAAATTGATAAACTTACATCACGTGTACCAGGTGGAGCTGGAACATTAAAACCAGGAAAGTCAAATATTTTTTTTATATCGAATTGATCTTTATCCCCTTCTTCAAAAATAGCTCCAGGTTCATCATCTGGATCTGCTTCGGCGACACCATCAGAATTAAATAACGTTAAACCAGAGTGTTGCAAACGTGCTTCTTCCAACCACCCTGGAGGATAGCCAAGCCTTCTCATCCTAAGAAGAATGTTTTAATGCATACAAATAATACAAGAAATCCTTTATCCTATCTAATGTTACAAAAAATTACCTATATATATGTTTAGGTAACTCATTGTTTTTAAGACCTAGTGCTTTACGTAAATTGCTACTGAGTTGACCAGGAATTAGATGATCAAATTTCTGATTGTCTTCCAAATGATACCTAAGAGTTTTTGAGTTTTTCATATTGAAATTTTTACGGTTTGCCTCTATGAAAGCAGGATCGCGTCGCTCTTTACAATCACGCAAATTATGATTCCCATTACAATTGAAACATGACAATCGTGGTGGACACTTATCCTTCGTATTTGCATTTGATGGTAATTTTGTTTTATCAAATGCATCTTCGTATTTCTGAAATGATTTAAAATCATTTATGAAAATGATGATGATAACAATAACAATATTTGGAATGACCAATTAACTATTCAAAATAATAAATTAACATTTCTTCCTAATCAGTATGTGTATTACAATGAAGAAACAAACCTTCCCATAAGTTGGAACATCAAGATCATCTAAAAGTTTTGGCTGTGTATCTACAGTGAACAGTGTATCACATATTATATCCTGGCTATCGTCACTCTCTGTAGTTTTAATTTCAATAGACTGACTTGTAGAGTCATCTTTATTATCATTATCATTATCATTAGCATTATCATTATCCCAAACTTCTAAAGTTAAACCGTTATCGCTTTCTTTACTTATAATTTTAGTAGATATTAATTCCTTTAGAAAGTCTTTTATCCTCTCAATATATCGCCTAAAAATACATTAGAAGAAATAAAAATGCAGTTTATCTTCATAAAACAGAAAAAAATATCTGCACGTGTAACATTTTTGTATTGACGAGTACATTCAATAAACTAATAAGACATAAATTAATAAGTTTGGAAAAGATTACGTTCTCATACATATATACACATATATATATATATAGAAATGTTTGTTTGGTATACTCTCAGGAATACATAAACACATACATATAGGACAATTTACTCAATTTATACAATCATATATTTATTTATGAATAAGTCGTATACAACACATGTTGCAAATACTTAACAGAAAATATGCTGCTAGAAACAAGCAGGCTACTACTTCTTACCGTGAAACGCTTTCATCGCGGAACATAACCTTAAAAAGTAGCTGGGATGAATTGTTATCATCGCAGCTTTTCGTTTCGAATGCATCCTTGTTATCATCCACATTGTCACTATCTACGTTTGTTTTATCTGTTTCGTTTGAATTCGTTAAAAAATTTGTATCCATTGAACATTCACTTTGCTCATTGTCAGTAACGTTGATGGTATCCTGACTCGAGTCCAAATCAGTCACCTCTTCGTCTGTATCCCCAATTGTAATCGTTGAATTCATGGAAATACTATCGACACTACCGCGAGCACATAGATAAAATCGCGTTACTTTGCAAACGCGTGATCTTTTCGTACAAGAATTTGCCCTCTTTTCCCCACTTCACACAACTCGGAAACACAACGCTTCGACTTCATCGAGTTTTCCCAACTGGTCGAGAGTTTATTGTAGAGGCGCTCAATTCATGCAAAGGGTTCGTGCACGTGTATCATTGAACTAACTATCAAAAGTTTGTACTATAGAAATTAGCAAAGAATTGTTCAGAAATTGTGCATTTATCTCTTTCGTTCATACCATTTTGATATGATACATGTACGAGCCAGATGTTACATTTCTGAAACTGCAATTTAATCTATCTAATCAACTATTAAATGCATATATGTATTTATATTTGTATTCTTGTCATGCCTGACAAACATCTTTTATCCGATGAAAGTCTTTTATTGCTACCTTAAGTATTCTTACCTTTAACTTTAGAAAAGCCATTATCAAAGGACAGCTCCTCTCCTTGATCCAATATCAGGTAGTGTGGCGCGTGTTTTTGAAAATTCCATAAGGTTGAATGTATATATGATATACACGTGTAACAGATATATCATAATGTCAATTGAAACTGAACAATACTGACGAAAACATGAAATTTAAAAGAAGCACTAATAAAAAGGAATTTATATCATTGCTTAGAAATATTTGTAATGTATTGGAAATATTGGATATTTTCTATCAATTCTCGACAGAAAATAGTCTTTGAATTTGTTAGTTGGAAATGTTTAACCAAAAAATATAAAAGGTGCTTCCTTTAGCAGATGACGCTAGTATTAGATGTAGTCTGCCGCTGAAAATTCGGATGTAGTAGAAAATTTATTTCCGATATTTTGTAAATTGTATTTGTGTCTAATTTGTGGCGTAAATTTTTCGTTCGTTTCTTCACCCATGAACCAATGCATTGCCAGTTAAAGTAAAAAGTGATTTTACTATTTATCATGAAATGAAATGAAAATGAAATGATTTCAAAATTCAAAAGGAAAACCTGATAAATTTTATGATGCCTTTCTTAAAAGTAATCAAAGAATCGTATACAGAGCGACGAATAGAAAGTTCGAAAAGAAATGGTTTGCGACATAAAATTTTTAGTCCAAAAGTTAAAGGACTTTTCAAAGGTTATTATGTAGGTGAATGGAAGAACGATGTAAAAGAAGGGAGGGGTAGGGAGCTAAGCAGGTACAATAATTACTATTAATTAACTAATCTAAGCAATTGTTTTAAATAGTTTCGAGGAATTGATGACAATAAGAAATAGAGTCGTTCGTAAAAGAATTTATGAAAAAATTTTTTAATATGACTGAAAACGATTTTATGTTGACTTAAAATGCCTTAGAGATGGATGGATATACGACGGTAGCTGGTTGAATAATAAAAAACATGGTTGCGGTATTTTGAGTAAACTCTCAACAGAAGACCATGTTATTCGTCGACATTACATCGGCGCATGGGTAGCTGGAAAAAAACAAGGATTCGGGCATAACTGGTTTGAAGATGGTAGCTATTATGAGGGTGATTTCTGTCGAAATAAACGACACGGCTACGGTAGTATGTGGTATTGTAACGGAGATTACTATGAAGGAGCTTGGAAAGATGATCTTTATCATGGCATGGGAATGCTCATTAAAGGTTTTCAAAATTCTGTTGACCCCGTATATTCGGCTTTCAGTCAATTTCAATAGTGTTTCATCTCGCCTTATGGCTAATTGATTCCATGTCTCAAAACTAAAATAAGAGATTCGACACGGTCATTTTTACAGATAATGGTAACAGATACGAAGGTCTATTCTACAAAGGCAAGAAACAAGGTTACGGCACGTACTATCACATAGTCAGTGGTCAAATACAACAGGGTTACTGGACCAACGATTATTTCATAAATGGAACTATGGTGGATGCTGATTTCCGGCAATCTGCAATTTGTCCAACGCCATATCCTATCCCAGAAGTACGTGATATTGAAAAATGCCTTTTGTTGACTTATACTCGTTTACTGTAATCTTTGTTTGATTCACAGTATGAACTGATCACGCGCGTTGACAAATCGCAAGATACTCGCGATATCTCACCCGATAATAATGACGTCACAGAAGTCGCTTCCGTTAAACGTACTTGCAAGAGACCTCCGAAACAGATAGTCCCGAATTTCTGCGTGTCTGTAAACACTTGTCCCTGTTTGGATACTTATTTACAAACAATTACTTGACAGTAATATCCAAATCGTTGTTGCTTGTATAATTTATTGTAGCAAAAGTGCCTCAATTTTGCGCATGTATCTGTTTGTGTCCATGTATATATATATATATATATATACATATAAACCATTTGCAATAAAACTTATGTACAGCGTGATTGCCGCTAGTTCGGCGACGGCAGTAACTTCACGATCAAGTATAAATATTATGGAAACGGAAAAAGGAGGATATCTTGTTTCCGTTAGAAAAATCTAGAAACTTACTTGAGCACAGGACACGTTGTGATAATTTATAACAATAATGAACAAACGTATGAAATCGGAAGAACTGTTTAGCCAAACGCATTTTCAAATGATGACAATAAGTACATTTAATTAGGTTTGGACATACTCGAACTCTATTCGTGAGCACGTAAAATATATCCAGTCGGTAGATTCTGTCGTGTTCCGTTAACTTCATTTAAGTCGCTACGCGAGAGGGAATGTTTCACGTTCGCATGCTTTTCTTCATCGGATGTTACTTTCCGATGATTTGTAAAAATTCGCCGCGACATAGATAAATATAGCAAACAATAATCGCGTAACAAAGAGAACAGTTGATATCCTTCCAACTTACTGCACATACGTGGATCGTCGCATTACGAGAGGCAAAATAATCTTCCTCGTAACTCACAATAAGAATCTATAACATAGATTCCCGTATCCAGAAAAGTCAATTCCTGACGGTTGTCTTTCTTATTTTTCTCTCTTTAATTGATCTTCTGTTCAGCTAACTATTTGAGATTCAGTATCCTCCTTCACTGAGAGAGAGAGGAAGAGAGAGAGAGAGAGAGATTATCACATTTGTGAAAATAATACAGAACGTAGTTAATACACTGTACGTTCAGACGACGTGCGTTACACCAGTAGTCTGTAACAGATTCACACCATTTCTGCCCTCGACGTCGGTCGATTCTATTTGTTCTTTAAGTAACTCCAGTTCCCTTATACCGGACACCGTGACCTCGTACTTATGAGCTACCAGGCTCCGATAAAAGTGTATCGCGAACGCGAGGAAAATTATCAACACTGGTATCAGTACAATGCAGGCAGACCAAGCAGCAACTTGTGAGAAATCGTAGAATTTCACCCAACAAAGTATAGCGATTTCCAATAAAAATAGTAAGAGTCCGAGCAGAGTGGAAAACGCCCATGCCACTTCGATGTACCAATGTAGACGTTCGTGCGGTGATTCGTGCACCAAACTTATACTATGCAGATTGCACACGGCCTCTATGTTTGGCAAAATACATGTCGATATCATTAGGGCTAACATGTGAACCGCGACCAACAGGGTTGTGCATACCGCGAATGCGATTAGCATTTCCGAAGGTACCTTTGTGTCGGAATTCAGCTGTACTTCTACCATAGCAACCTGCAACAGAAAGTCTATTTATTAGTAGACATTTACTTGTGACGTCTAGCATGTTTCAAGTATGCGTAATGAATTACTAAAATAATCTGCAATACTTTGTTCAATTAGATCTCTCCTAGTAAAAATAGAAAATTTCATTTATGCAATGCCTTCGCTATGATTATTACGTTCTTGTATTATATAAGCCAGTTTTTTTTTATATCATGTAGGTATATCAGAAAGTTCAACTGTGTACCATGGCGAAACCAGAAAGTAGGGCAGATGTCTTGCTCGACGCTTTAAGCTTCGCTCGGCTGAGCTGCAGCTTCCTCCAAGATAGATAACCCGGCGTGTGAAGACCATCTCCCGACTGCGACATCTTTGACTACCAAGAAAAAAACAACAAAAAGAGATGACACGATTGTATATTATTGATGAAAGGTATGCGAAACGGCTGCGACTGCTCGTCTCTAATACGCTTAATCAAAAACGATACGCTAACTTGTGACAGTGTTCTCGGGTTCTCGCGAGCACAGTGGTCAATTACACGATTCAATTGAAATCTTTGCCAATTCAGATTATGGAGCAATCCAATGTGACTGCGTTAGTCAACAAAACGTTTTCTCACGTACGTGCCCATTCCGTGCAACACAAATATAAGAATGGCACAATGATTTAGAAGAAATTAGTACACGTAACATTAAAATTAGTATTTTTGCTGCTATTTGCACATCTGGGTTGTGTTAATACATATAATACTTTTAATGTCATCAGAAATATTTTTAGAAAACTATGTACAAGTGTATGTTTCATGAGTGTTAACTTCCTTTGTGTGCTTGAAATACTCATCATCATATATGTACAAGTAAGTATTCTACAATTACTATTCCAAAACGATAAAACAATAGGTTTGTGTTTGTGATATGTACCCGTATGGAAAAATCATTGCTAAAATAGAAATACACCCGAGGTAATTGCACGTCTAGAGATAACCAGTATTCGACTAATAAATTGGCTTTCGACTATACAAACACATAAGAAAGAAAGACACGTACCGAAAGTGGATAGCAACGTCCGTGCCAACGGGAGAACTTGCCAAAAGTTCCACGTAGGATAAAAAACCAACGGGTGCTGAACGGAACAAATAACAAGGGAAATTAAAACTTGTGCAAAGTGCAGCAGATAATCAACTATGCGTTAATAAGATAGCAATGCGTCCACGGGAAACCTGGCAAGCGACAGGAAATGACGTAAATAGCTAACATCATGAAAATACATAATATATTAATAACATTTAAATTTCTACAATGACGGTATTGGATTTTTGACGGTATTGGACGGTATTACTCTTCGCTTAATAATCATATGTAGTTGGCCTTGTATACAGGATGCACGATAAATCAATTCCTTTCGGTGTCGATTCGCCCATTAACAGATTCTATGCGTATACTTAAGTAGGCTTTACGCGTCAAGATCTACTAACACGCAAGGTGTTAATATTTCGTGTGCACATACGTTCGTGTGTAATTAACACCGACTACCAGTCAGGCGGTTGTAATCATCCTGTTTATATAATTGTGGGATGGAAATTATGCTGTATCTCAATAGAAACAATGATAGTACACGGTACATAATACGTACTTCGATCGAGATTATCCGGGCTTTTGCGCAAAACAAACAACATTATTTAGTTTATGCGGCTGCAATATTGCGAAAGTCTTTTTTAACCGTCAGTATCAAGCATTCTTAATTATTTGACGGTTACCCGATCTGAATAAAAACGAGCGACAAGGGAGTTGATCCCTGTTGTTGAGTTCAATCGAGAGACAAAGATGTACACACATTTGTATATAATGTTAATTTTTGCTTATGAATCAATGATTAATTAATGTATTTTACATAATCGATTACTTACTTTCTGCTAATTTTTTAATGAACGCCATTAACTGATTTAATTCTTAAATATGTATCTCTCGTAAGTCACATGATATTACCCACACTATACACACAACATCAACATGATTCATAAACAGAAATACAAGCAAGATTCGTGTATAATGAAGCCAATTCTCTCGAAATAATTGTCTATCACTTTTAACAGTACGTACACAGGTATTATAATAATATATTTTTTAACTGTATAAGAATCTTAATTGTACTTATAATATTGGGAATTAAAAGTACGGAATAAAAAAAGAATATACTAGTGAAAGACGCTATAAATTTTTGAAATAAGTATATACAACTGTGGAGAAATGCATTACATACTTATTTCAAGAATATTTATCACGTAGAGCTCTTTTACGCTGTGGGAGCGGAGTATCAGTATTCATGTTTCAGCGATAACGTTTATAAGCGCCAGCTGCGAGTGCTATTAAAATTGGATCAAAACAAACCGGCGTCCACTGTGCACGCGCGAGTTAACAATTTTGTAACGATAACAACAATAAATAACGATGAATTAACAAATGAGAGAACAAGATCGAACATACGTATGGCGTGTAACGAAAAAAAAATACGAGGCAACAACGGTGTAACATCTGAACGTGACGCGCAAAGAGATAAAGAGGAAACGAATTGCGAGGAGATCAAAGAGACAAGGGAAGAACAGTACCGACCTGACAGTCGTGGAACCGCTTGTGGTAGCTGTGGCCGTCAGCGTTGCGGAGATGTGTGCGTGCCACGTGTACGTGAATCGGCAAATGCGAGGAGGGGAGTACCGCTCCGCCCTCCGCCCCAAACACTGAGTTGCGTCCAGTGCTTGTCGACCATATGGACATCAGGCTCGATTCTTGCGCGGCTCTGACCAACGCTGAAAAAAAAAGAACAAATAAAATGTTATTTAGAGGAACCCCTTTCGATTTCGAGGCTACATCAACTTTTACAGTGATTCTTAACCAGGAAATTCATTTGTAATTCTGCGAATTCAACTTTACTACGTCTGTATGTGTTTGACAAGGAAAAATAAGAGAATAATTCGAATTCGATTCCTATCATTATCGCAGTTTATGTAATGATTAATAAATCATTTAAATCAATCGAAGGGTAGTGATGCTGCACGTGTATAGCGTTCAATTTCGTCGGTACCTATTGCGCAAATGATACGTTTCCCGCGATTTGCTGATTTGAAACCGTCGCTTGCGGACCTATTTCGTAACAACTATCAATCGAAGTGATTCATTGACATTTATTTTCGTTACGGTCATTGTACTCACGAATTTAAGACTTCTAAAAATATATCCACATTTAGAAAGGTTAGGTAATAGCGTTACAAATAAGAATCATTTACGTTAAAATCATAACAGTTCGTTGAAGATGAAAAATAAAGNTTTCGTTACGGTCATTGTACTCACGAATTTAAGACTTCTAAAAATATATCCACATTTAGAAAGGTTACAAATAAGAAAAGATTCTACAAATTCAAGAAAAGGGTTACAAATAAGAATCATTTACGTTAAAATCATAACAGTTCGTTGAAGATGAAAAATAAAGTGATTATCAATTAGTAATAGTAACTTCTATCAGTAGGTCGTAATTTTTAAGAATAGTGCATTTTAGCGAGTTTTGAGTAACGATGTTTTAAATAACTATTCCTGTCAAGTGAACAAAGAATAATAAACTGGTCGAAGATAAATATCCGGAGAAAAAGAGATTCTTTACGATGCTTCAGTCCACGTAAGATAAATATGTCGGGATATATTTCAAAGCATGCTTCAGTCCATAAAAATCAAAAAATACATTCTCCAATGAACTATTACAATAATATTATACGTATGATTATAAATATAATAGAATGCCTACTATATAATATCCTACTATATAATATATAGTTTATATTAATCGTAAATATGAAGTGAGATGAATAAAGCAAAGTAATAATAATATTCTTCTCGAAAAAAGGCGCAAATTCCATCAGATAAAAGAATACATTAGTCAGACAATATGCATATTTAAGACGGTCTTTAACAAACACATGCTTAACAAAATTTTAATTAAAACTTCACATTCCGTGAATGTATCTTTTTAATCTCTTCTCATGTAGGTGAACAGTTATTTTGGTTGTGATGAAGAATCAGGTGAATCCTAATTACATTCCACGAAATGAATCACAAATGGCAGCAGATATAAATACGCGACGGAGTGGAATAGAAAAAAATTGCCTGTTTTAATTGCGGTTCATTGTAAATGCCAGGATAAAATAGTACACTGCATACGCCCTGGATTTATTTAAATCATCAATTTCTCGCAGAGGAAAACCATAATGGGCAATCTAATCTGCATTGCCTCCGAATGTATTGCAGCTAATATCGCACAGAGATACGTGCCAATATCACTAAAAATACAGAGACCGTAGAATGCGTAAGAGTGCTCACTGTTACGGCTCACGTACGAAATTAAATCGCGATTAAAGCAGTTAAACAGATATGATATTTCCTGCTGCCCAGAAAAAATGATAATACTAGCTCATCTGACATGTTTGACGAACGTTGTTATGTACGAAGACTGACAAGTAGCTGGGATTGTTTCCGCAACAAGTTTGTATTAGTCGCGGCTAAATAAAATATGTTACTTATATTCGTTGCTTCGAGTGAAAGAATTTCATAAGTTGTACTAGCAATGATATGAGATTACCAAAATGGTAAGATGTTACATTCATACATACATACATGTATACAGCACGCATCATAAATTTTTCGCTTAAGATTTCGGACAGAGCTCGATTCATTTATATGCGCGTAGTACAGGTTATGTTTTTTTAAAAAGTAAAGGAAGTGCTGTAAAACAGCGATTATATTTACCATTTGGAGGACGCTTGGAGCGTGCGAACAAACGCGTGAATCCATCACGGTGATTATCGCACCACGCACTTTCACACAAGCAGACATAAATAAAAGTAATTCGATGAGGAAACGTTTCGCAAGGAATAGGGTATTTATGTTCAACTAGACATTGCGAAAGTTAATATCTCTGATATCGAAACACCTCACACAGTACCACTTAAACCTAAATGACAGCGGCGAAAAACACCATCGGCACCAGCCAGCGCAGCGTACTGAAACTAAATAAGAACGCCGCGACAGGATACAAACATAGAGCAAGTGTGCTCGCGACAGGCGCCGAGTCGAGCCGATGATAGCCGATTGTTTTCAACTATCTGCAAGCAACTCAAATCTGCCTACTGAATTTTACGATACAATTATGCAAAAGTACAATTCATTTTTGTCATTTTTTATCAAATGCTAACGCACGATTATCCTCTTGACAATTTTAATAAATATAATATTTTACATACATATGAAATCATATAACTTCACAAGTAACTTCAGATGTGCTTTATCATAATAATACTCTTAACATAATAGATATATTTTAATTGCTAACAAACACCGGAACTTCTGTATCCGTTATGTGTATGTACTAGTTTCAAGCTTACGTGCAATGTAAAAATTATTTGCACCGTTTAAACTTACGATTAAAACAATGTCTAAAATAGTTTATTTAGTATTTCTCCCCTTTTTTTGGTAATACTACTTGCAAGCTGCGAAATATCGATGAACGTAAGCATGGATCTGCAAATATACAGAAAATAGGTACCTAACGCGGTATATGACTAAAAGTATGGCAGATGGCGAAATAAAATCGCTATCTTACCCATTCATAAGCACTTTTTGATATCGCAACATGATATTATATACACGGACTTTTATCTACCCTAAAACTAACGCCAAATGTCATCATCAACATTTTTTTAAAGTAAATTTAGTACATAATTAAATCTAAAGAGTAGACAAATTTTTTCTCAGATTTTACAAAGGCATTCAAAAAATCTGTTATTACGAAACGTGAGATACATTTTTGAAAAAAATAAATCGCAGACGCTTAAGAATTCTTTTTAGGCGAGAAGCAAGGTAGTTGTGGCTAGCAGGTATAATTTTATAGGTTTTTCGTCGTGGCAAGCATCCAGAACGGCGGCCAGTTCTATCGAGAAGGAAAGGCAACCTCGCCCGCAGTCATGGTCAGGGCACTCCTATCATACCTGCTGCTACCGTTCGCTCTATTTTAAAACTGGGTTCCTATGATAGAAATTTTGAGCAAATCGTTCGCTTATTTTCTAGGCTTCCTTAGTTTAACCGATGTCAGGTGCTCAAATATAGGTTGAAAGATGCATCAATCAGAAAATAAATATATATTCAATCCTTTGAACATTCTACGATTTTCGGACTCGCGTCAACAAATACCGTATATTCGTAAAATTGTTTTATATAACGGTTTAGAATCTTCACGTGGTGCACACTGCTATTTACATTACGCGAATTGTTAATACCTTTGTGACAAACATTCAAATTTTGCAAAATTGTGAAGGTCCTTCACATTTTAACTATTTTTTCAAATTGCTGTATCTCGGGATCTAATGTATAGAAAAATCTGAAATCCTGGGTAAATGTTCTACTATATGAGGAGAATATCTGAGCATACTTTCAACCCGATCGGCAAACTTTTAATTTTCGCCAAATTTTGAAGGGGTACCCCTGTAAATTTTTTCAAAATCGGGCGAAAATTTCATGGTCACCGATCGGGCTGAAAGTATGCGCACATGTTCCCCTCTTATAGAAACTCATTCACGCAGGATAACAGCACTCTCCATCCCTTAAATTCCGAGAAAAACGAATTTGAAGAAAAAAATAAAAGTCTGCAGATCGGCTTGAAAATAGGCTCAGATATTCTCCTCATATAGTAGAACATTTACCCAGGATTTCATATTTTTCTATGCATTAGATCCCGAGAAACAACAATTTGAAAAAATCGCAGAGTTTAAAGGAGTACCCATTTAGGGATAACATAATGGATTTGTTTTTTCCCAACTTAGTATTTGATCATTAAGTAGAACTATTACTTCAACTTTAAATAATATTTTACAACAGTAGGTAAAATGTTTTCATGACTTTGTGGGCTTACCAATGCAGCTAACAACGCGCACTGAAGTGTGATTAATTACAACGAATCGCATTAAACTGTTAAGACCATTACGAAGTTACCGCTAACACATCATTGTTCTAGAACCACAATTAATATATGTAGTGCACGTTGTTCGTAAACATATTCCTTCAATAATTTCTGCAAAATGGTAGCAGTATCAAGGTTTGCAGTTTCAAAAGTTAATAATGATATCCCCGCGTGTTCGTAACAGACTATTCACACGGAATGTATAATGCTATTATTGCCAAGCGAGTGGTTGTCATGTGTACACGAATGGTGCGATCTAGGAAACGCAGCAAATGGAAATAGAATAGAGTTTCCAGAAAAATTTACATTCCTTTTTCTCGTGAACAAAATCTTTTGTTTCAGATATAATGCAAAGTAATTGAAGGTGCCTTTGTAGTATTTTTAAGTGCATGAGAACAATTGAAAATATTACCATGAATAAGATATGGATAACATAGAAGCGATAACAAAATTTCATTTTAAAGTTCAAGGATTAAAGCTTACTAAACCGAAATAATACTTCAGGATGACATTGAATAGATTCAGTATTATGCATGGGCCCCATTCATATTTTTCATAACACAACTCGAACTCGTGTGCCGTCTGCACGCTTAATTGCCGCGCAAATAATTAAAGGGGTGGGAATGAAATATCAATTCAGCGGATCACTTACAAGAACGATGCTCGGGTCGGCGTCGTGCTTCCATGTTCATCGATCAATGTAGATTGACGCGAACCACGAACCAAATGACATAAAATATGAAAGTACTCTCTCGAATCTTCTTTCAGGAACCGTGTTCTATTTATCGAATATTTACGGTTTCAACGCACGAATTGACTATCACCAAGCTTTAATATGGGTACACAAGTTTGTATTCATCAACTTAATTGTTTGTACATGAGAGAGAATACAGTGTAGTGTAACATGAAATCCTATTCTATCACTGCACTTCGCGGTTAAAATATTACTTGGAGCACGAGAATCGAGCGTATCTCTTCACAGATGGCAATGAAATAAGAAATAAAACTGAATGTAACATTCGAGGCGGCGTCTATTTAAACGGTGTATCACTCCGATAAATGATATTTATTGTCCTCGATTTAGACGTCTATAATTCTCACTTCTGGTGTGGGAGCATGACACAGGCACCATTCTTTATCGCGAAAACAAATCGAAATATCGTTTAATCAACGAAACGTAACCAAAATAACCAGAAATGGATTTATTGTATTCAAATAACTACGACGAGGCACTGATTCTGAATGTTACGTTCGAGCGAGTAGACACCGAGAGAAAGGTGTTTTAGGAACCAGGCATTCCTACTTCCTTAATAACTTTTCTGGACTACCTAGCGTTCCATATCGCAGCGCGATCTTTTCTGGAAGGCATAGCTCTTCATGACTGAGAAAATGTGGTATATTCTGTTGGCTTTTAAGAGCAGCTACAGGCTGCGTGATGACATATTGTCACGTGAAAAAATTAAACTAAAAATTTTCTTGACGATGAATACAATCGTTAGAATATTTTGTTATAAATATTTATTGAATAAACATCTGTAATTATATTTCTTTCTAATTCAGAGGTATCGTATCTTGGCATCAAAAGAAATAAAATGCTTAAGAGATTCACTGTTTCGGGTCAGTGGCTTCGAGGCATAAACATAAACGTGCTCGGCTTCGTTTCCGCGTGGAACCTTGACTCAATTTCCCGCACTTAACAATGAATGCACAGATTTCTTATGTAACAAAAAATAGAGAAGATATTGGATATACATATAACTTCCTCTAGGACTCCAGACTAATTTTCCGGTTGAAAAATTTCCAGAGAAAAAACTGAATTTGTAGCAAAATTGTTTAGAAACACGAAGACAGGGAATATGCTCGTAACACTTCTCTTGCATAATCGCAAATATAACAAAGATAACTGATCGTAATTAGGAATAATATCCTAAAATGCAGTTGTAAGATAGCTTTGAAATGAAGGCGGACGATCGTACGGAGCAAATTTATTCAAAATTTAATAATTCATGCATTAAACATGAGGTGTCGATGCACGAGTATGGATGACGTAAACATACGATATCAGTTAGATAGTAAAAAATTGTAATATTTTAACACATCGCTAAATCAAGTAATAGTCCTTTCTTCAAACCATATTCAAACGTGTCAGTAATTTAAATGTATTTTTATGAAACTATGTCACGAACGAAAAGAACAATTAGAGAAGCAGCAAATAAAAGTCCAAGACAATAGCTTTTGATAACGATACTGTAACTATCGCAAAACCGAGCAGACAATTAAAATACAATCAAAATTCACGTAATCGGCGTTACTTGAACTATGTGTAGGTTAATTATAGGGAATCACTTACTTAACGGAGTTCTGACTCTGACAGCGGTGGAATTTGTTTAACCTCGATACCGGTGAATGTATCCTGTGTCCGTACGTTGGTTTTTCTTGTCGAAATTGATGCCGGCACAGAAAGCCGATAACGTATCGTTCACAAATGAGCCGCATTCTTCGATGCGGACACGACCGAATTATTTACGCCCGCGTAAATCACTTTGTTCCTTTGGTATCTGTTTCACTGAAACGTGACTAGAGGTACTGACACCGCTGTATGTTTAAACCGCGTGCAAAGAACTGAATATTCTCTTTAATATTCTACGCCATAACTGGGCGCGCGGACAACCGACAGCTCGAATCATGAGAGATCGATCGAAGTCGAGGTGGTAGTCACTGTTTGTGCAACGTAACATAGATACCCCACGATAGATGGTGCGACAAGTACTATTCGTTATGGCGGCAGAGAATTCAATTTCAGACTCCCCTCCCGAATTGACCCGAAAATTTCTTATAATAGAATTATAGACCAACATATGTAAATGAAAGCGGAAAATCCGCAGATCATCAAGGCCATAGCTTTAATACAATATCAATACATGCATACTAGGAATACGGTAAGCAGTAGACCACAAGATTGCTTCGTACGCTTATATTTATCAATATGAAGCATTAAGAGGTTATTGTCATTGTAACAGAGAAACAGATCGGTTAATAGTGATCTATTAATAACTTTGTACGAGTTATTTTGTTTCGCTAATGACGAGAATTTCCTAAAACTCTATTATCTGCTTTAACATTTAACTTTTTAAGTACATTTAACATGTAACTATCGTTTCTAGACAATTTCCGTAAGTAATGGTACAACGGATGTAAACGAGAACTAAAATCATTTCCGCAAGCTTGAAATGTTCTCTCAGCACACTTTAAGGAACCTTTTCATAAGGAGTCATTTGAGAACTTTCGTTTGAAAAGCATTTCTACCGTGTTATCCGTAAAAAAGAAATTGGCAAACAATGTCACACAGCGTTTACTCACAAACTTGCGCGTATTCGAAACGATCCAATCCTACATTGCATCGTTCCCAGCGCACGCTGTATTCTGCGGACGAGGAGGAGCTCATTTAGTACCTCGTCTTATCAGCGGTTCGATGAACGAAGACTAATCGGTGAGCCGGTGACGATTTTTCGGATTCATCGTCGACGTCCTCCCCGCCAGGGTGAATCTGGATACAAAAGAAGGTGAGTGGTGGGGTGCGTGTAGTAGCGTCGGTATCGGGAATACAGCGACGGAACAGGACAGTACCATTCTTTGGGTGCCGGTCAACGAGGAGCAGTCATTTTTAGTTGAGAATTGGCTCTCGAACTGGAGCGCGCGGTCGGTGACGACCGTAAGAGACACCTGTTGCGTCATCAAGTAAGCCGGCTGCCGCGAGAAACGCGATGCGCTGTTATTCGAACGTGATCGCGCGACCTTCTTCGTTCGCCAATTAACAACGTGACTCGGTCACTCAACTGCTTTTCGATACCACGAGAAGAGAGAAAAGAAAGAAGTTTCTTCGAGGAAAAGTTCAGGACTCATCGTTTCCCTTGGTAACGTTCCTTTATCTTCTTTTTTTTTTATTCTTCAGGATATACTTACACATTCGTTTACGAAATAGTGACTGCAATGCTCGAACCGGTCAAACGGAATTTGCAACGTTCGATTGCAACACTTGCGCGAACGGCGAGAGTTGAAGTTTCGTGTTTGTTACCGATTGTATTGATAAAATGATATTTGTTATACTTATAACGCATCTTTTTTATACTATAATGTTTTATACTATAACGTTTAATATCTGAGCTAGAGCATAGCAAGATAAAGATCTATTCGCGTTCTATACGTTCCAAATTTTAACTTCATCTTCTTGGTAACTCATCAATCATCGCTTCCTGGTGTACTGTACTAGTAGCATCAAGCATTTCGGTCTCGCTCTAACAACATTATACGGTTACTCCTCTAGTGTAACAGTAATTTCGCACCGTTTCTGAATAGTTATGTAGCGAATCGGTACTAAATATTGAGGGAGAATCGTATAGTTTCAATTTCTTGCTTTACTTTCTACCTTGATACTTAAATAATTTACAATCAAACATTGTGTAGAAACGTTATGTGGCTTAATATTCATAATGTTCACTTATTTGATATTTTGCGGTTTTATTGTCGTCTTAAATCATAAAAGTCGTGATAACAATGCACAAGATGTGCAAAAACTATAATGAGCAAGGTAAAGAGAGAAAAAAGTATATTTATTAACTGTTTATCTTATCGCTTTTTCAATTTACGACGGGGAAAGTTAAATTTTATATGTTGATTCGTTTCCACGGTCTTCACAATTCCGCGTTATAATCTACAATTTAATGGACATACATAGTTGAGTCAGCTACCGTAATTTTGCAACAGAGATACAAATTCCGTAAAACGACAAGCGGACACTTGCTGTAGCTAAAGTGCAACTCAAGTCTCGTCACTGCGCGCATAACAACGAGCCTGATTATCATACAGTAACACGCGGGACATCGATTACGTTAATCGACAGCGACGTTTAGCATCATTGCATTTTATATCACGCTATCGAGAATTTTAACATTTTATTTAGCTTTTTCTAACACAGATCAAAGACCGATAAAATAGGGAATCTAACATCGGGCGCCCAAAAATACACATAAGTATCATCAGCTAGAAGCAAATGAAATAAACAACTGTCACTGTCGAGGAGAAATCTGAACGCGAGAGTTCATCCATCAGAACTGTCAAGGATCAGAAGAGCTCAGAATTGACGAAAGCCTAGATAAAACAGACAAGCAACGATGTCGAAGGGATTAGGATTAGAGGATGATCAACGGTTCGCACTGATGAAAGTAAGTTGAGGCTTCGGTTATAAAGAACTTGTACATGCGGGGTCTGGGTCAATAACGGGCTCTGCCAGAAATTGCATATCCGATGAGCTTCTTAATAGGGCTTATTTTCGATTCTTGAGCTAACAATGTACGTGACTTCAGACATTTATACAAGTGCACACTCTTGTAATCTGAAACATTTACCTTATTATTAGCCGCCTTGTATAGACTGATAAGATTTGCTGATTAGCTTTGTTCGATTACATTCATTATAATTACTTGATTTTGACCTACGATGATAATCATTTCTTGCAAGAATCCTCTATTGAGCAAAATAGTAAACAAAAAGAAAATTATGATGATTCAGTTTTCAACGTAACTTCTAATCTAAAAAATAGATATAATCAGAAAGTTCTTATGCTGTTTTGCATAAAACAAATATCACATGCTGAGTTTAAAACAGTGTAAACAGTAGAAGTGTGAAATTACATCAGCGCGTTACAAAGATTCAGAAAGATCGCAGGTAATTTGAATAGATTTGTAATCGAATAAAGAAAAATGTCCTCTTCTGAAATACATTCTGTAAATAAAAGATTCAAGCCACGATGATATGATAATTTTGCATACGCATATTCTCAAGAACATCCAAGTAAATATTTACGTACATATGTCATTGTTAAGTGTACGTGCGTATATTAAAATGCATAATATGATGACTATCATATTTCTATTTATATGATCTTTCTGAATGATATTAATGTCGTATCATTTCATCGTGCTAAAGAAATAAGAAAAATCTAGTCTTATCACTTCCAACATAAATAAGATCTCCTGAAAACCTAAGAATCGTGGATCTATAACATATTTTGGTCACTTGACTATTCAATAATGAAATTAATAGAGTTAGTCACGTTGCGAGTTCACCCTGTATAAGAATCTCGTATGATAATCGAGAACTCTGTCCTCGATACATATAAACATCAGGAACGTGGAATTTTCCATTTTACGTCATTTTTACTAAGAAGTATGACAACTTTGATATAATTTGTCAACATCAAAATCTAATTTTAAGAAGCATCTACCACATTCTAAATATCTTCTTACATGTTTTGCGAATAATCGCTTGATGGAGATCTTCACTAATGACAAGTCTCACATGGTTCAGCTGCTTCTTAATTTTAATGAACCGTGTAGTTATAACTTGAAATATCAGTATACAAGAATATTCAATCAATGATCTATCGGTGATGAAGAAGCTACTTCCTGTGTCTTGTAACTTTCATTTCTCAGAGTTGATGGCAAATACAATTTTCGTTACAAACTTTCGTCGTTCGAAAACGTGCCATCGACTAAAAGATTTCACTCGCTGACTGGTAATAATCACATTATTGGATACCCCTTGGGTAGAACACTTCTTCCTTAACTTTTCACAGCGATTTCTTTTCTTACATCTGTCTGCACTTTGAATACCTTGATATTCTCTTCGCAAAAGAGATAGTTCTTCCTATACACGTACCCGTAGTTCTTGCTCACAGCCAAAAGTAAATAGGCACCTATAGCAAAACGGCACTTTCTTTACCCTGAGGTTCTCCGAAAGTACATAGATAGACAGCGTGAGTATCCTAAATGTATCTGTGTAGGCATACATTACACGTTGCGCTACAACGTGACGCTGTTGAAGATTAGATACACACATTCACACAATAAATCATCTGTTCCGACCATTTAGCTTTTACTTACGTACGATCTTATGTATAGATCGGCCTCATCAGGTTTTGAGAACTGTGCCACATATGAAAGAGATGAAGTGAAGGGTACGTGTATCAGGCACGTTTCTTCGACGTCGTCGTTCGCACGAAATTAAAAAGGACGATATACATATGTATATATACTCATCGCGCAGTGATGTAAAAAAGTAAACATTTTTTACTAACTGAAATAACATACGACATGCCAAATGACACGATCAGGATATTAATATATGCAATGCAATTAATATGCAATGCATGTAATGGATAAAATATGTAAAATATCAGCGATAGAGAGCTATACTTAAATGATAAAACAAATTGCTATTGAATGTGTATTTTATTCATAATAATAACTGATACCACAAACATTAAATTTCGCGTAAAAGTGAGTCTTCTAAACATGACTTAATTTGCGAAACTTTCGCTTGATAATCGACTTAGGCTGACAAAGAATTGAGCAATTTACGCGGAAACAAAGATCACGAAGACTCTCATAATCGTGGTAATTGTATAGGAAGTGTGAATAAATAAAAAAAGGTACAAATGGCTAGGGAAAAACGTGAATTCGCGGTATCCATTCGCGTTGAGAGATAAGTGAGGAAAAAGAACCGGTTCGATTGACGTGAAACAAACGTAAGATTACAACGCAATTTTCTGATCTTCGTACTTTTTACTTCGGTCGTCCACCGTTTCATTTATTTAATAATTAAACTACCATTAAGCAATATTATTCCCAACACCAGAGGGAACAGAGGTGAAAAATGCGGAAGTCAATTGTTACGAAGGACACATGATAAACACTATACATATTTATGATTATTAGCGAAGAATTAACTAATTATAATTTTTCCTCGGTATTAAAAATTTGAGCTTGAAATGTGAAATTTTATGACATGAGAGAGGGAGAAATATATTGGATTATCGTATCGATGACCTGTATTTCGGTTATAGGTAACTGCATTCTGTTGACCCGTTGAAAAATCTGCGTGAAAGTAAGTGCACGTGGTTTTGTGAACCGCGCGAAATAAAACGGTCACTGATTTTTGCACTGACCGTAAAATCATCGGTACACTTCCCAGAAAAACGATTTGCTTTCACTACAAATCATGTACGGAAGACATGGCAATAAATTTGCAATGTAATCTATGGTGCACCGAATAGATAAATCGGATATAAACCACATATGATTATAATTAATTCAACGATTCACTTGATTCTGCAATTAATTTCATTCCCCAATTAAATCACATTGTAACAGTGAACTTTAATAGACTTGTATGAATATGTTTAAGTATCAGTACTAAAAAATTATTCATTTTTAAAAATGAGGTGTTATGAAAATTCTTAAAATCAAGAGAAATTGATCTATATCAAAATTAATCTTAATTACAAACCAATCTAGATAAGTAGATTGAATATATACGGATTATTGCCTAATCTACATTATGTCTGAATTAAATTTTAACACTGTATTAATTATGTTAACTAAATAATTAAATAAAGAATTTAACTTTAAATGTAAATCCATGATCGTGACCCCATAAAAAAAAATTCACTTCATAATAGCGCAATCCGATTGTATTGTATGAGGCTTGAATTTTAATGAAAAAAAAATTAAATTACTTAATCGGATAATTTATACGAACTTCTGGTTTCAGTTTAGGCGGTCGGTTCAAGACGTTCTGAAGCAACCGTATCATGACGATCACTTTCTACTGCGTTGGCTCAGAGGTATGGATTCTTGAAATTTACTGTAACCACTCGCGAAGTTACTCAATGCAATACGCATTACGTGTATATCGCATGGAAATCCATCAATTGTATTCTCGCGATGGAATTTTATGCATCAATTTAATACATTGTGATTATGAATTAATTTATACGACGATTGTTTGTGTCCAAAGTGCAACTGATCCGTTTTCGATCTTTCTTTTCAATATTTACATTTGAGTCCGAAGTTCTAAGTGAAAGAATGAAATTTTCGTTTAAATTAAATATATACTTTGTCACTGTTCTCATCGGCTAACTAAATGATTCACGTCTTTTTCGAGCGATAAATCACGTTTAAACTGAGTCACACGCTCAATTTTTTGAAACTTCAGTATACATTAAAAAACGATTTCAAATATCTCAGATCACAAATATCTTCACTTGAATATTGTGCATAAAATTATTATAATTTTCAGCCAGAAAATGGGACCCAATTGCCGCAGAGAAGATGCTACGCGAGGTACGTATACCCTATGTTACAATTACCCAGCACGTTCTCATTCTGCACGGTAATTGCATGACTGGGTAAATCCGTGTACGGTTGAAAGAAGGAATAACAAATAAACGTCTCCGCTTTGAAAAAGTCCTTCCACGACAAACTTTTCGAAAGGGGGACACCAGGTTGGGACTTGCACACACGTACTTTCACATATTTCTTATGCATCGTATTTCGTATGCATTGTACAAAATTAGCTAACTAAACATTTAATCAACAAACCTTATAAGATAATGTTTCATTCTAATTACATTACTCAGCAGTTACTAATTATTACTTTTGTTGCAAAATATTTGAAGAAAGTAGATATGCATGCACATGTACATATGTACGTATGTCGTGTGAGAAGTTCTTTTTCATTTCACACTCTAACAGTAATAAGTAACGAGAAAATAAGGAAGAGAATGAGCTTTGAGCAACACAAATGTGATCCTCTATCGTAAATGTCAACATGCACTCGACACCGCTCGTTTAAATTTTCTGTAGATTAGTAAAAATAATCGAACTTTAAAGTAGATGTACTTCGCTAAAGGAATTAATCGTTAATACTTAAACAGGAAATGCAATTTTTCACAAATTGCGAAATAAGGAACCTAACGCTCGTTTCGGTGCTGCAATACTATCCGCATCGTGTCATTATCGATTTCTACGATTAACGTTGCTCAAAAATATACGAGACGTTCTAGTTGCCACGGTTCACACACTTGGTACTTTCCTTTTTCTTTTCGAGACGATTCCGGATATTGCAATACGCTTGTTGCAATAATGTTTCCTTTCTCTTTTCAACTCTAAACGTCTAATGTCACCAACTTACTACACGCACACAAAAGCAAATACTTTTAGTCATTCTAACTATTAAAGATAATCATTTTCTAGTCTATGGAGTGGCGGAAACAATGGGAAGTAGACAAATTAGCCGAATGGGATCCTCCGCAAGTCCTGAAAGATTATTTGCCACATGGTTTGTGCGGTTTCGATAAGGATGGAGCTCCAGGTGAACCCTTTTTTCTCTCAACATAAAAATCTAGTTGTAAATAAAATTTTACGAGATATATCAATTCGACATTTTTGTAGTGATTGCTGTATATTTCGATGCGCTCGATATGTACGGTCTGCTGCATGTTGTTTCGCGAAGAGACATGATAAGGGTTACTATAAAGCTCCTCGAGGACTACCTAAAATTGTGCAGAGAACAACTGGAGAAACATGGACCCGCGGCTGGCCAAGTAGTCGTAGTTTTCGACATGCAAGGATTCAATTTAAGACAATATCTCTGGAGACCAGGTACTATCTCACACGTCCTTATTCTTTCGTATTATTAATTACACGTTCAATTTTTTTGCAGCTGGAGAAGTCGTAATTACCTTGATTCAAATGTATGAAGCCAACTACCCGGAGATCTTAAAGACGTGCTATATCATTAATGGTATGTTTCGCGTGATCATAATCACACGATACAATCCTGACTGTATCTTTGCATTTTTTTCAGCCCCGAAAGTATTTGCTTTCGCGTTCTCAGTAACTAAGAAGTTCATGAACGAATATACCTTAGCAAAGATAGAAATATATAAAGCGGATCCTTCAAAATGGCAGCCAGCAATAATGAGCAATATTTCCAAAGACCAATTGCCTGCCTATTTTGGAGGTACTCTGAGAGATCCTGACGGCAATCCGAAACTTGGAACTAAGGTGAAGACATCAAGGCAAAAGCAAAATATTTTTAATAACAAGTTTAAATATGTATAAAGCATACGAATTTAAGAAATTTGTATATATATTCAGATTTGTCTCGGTGGAAAAATTCCTCGTGAGATGTACGTGAACAATACGGAAAAAGATAATGAGAACATGACAACTGTTACGATAAAAAAAGGTGGAAAATTGGAACTTGACATGCCTGCATCCGAGATGGGATCGGTGTTAAGGTATAGATAACCCCAACAGATTTTTATGCAACTAATTCAGATTGATTAATTTTATGTATGATTACAGTTGGGAATTTAGAACCGAGAATCATGATATTCGATTTGGTATTATGAAAAAGGATAATAATGGAATGCGAAAGGAAGTATTACCTATGCGGCGAGTAGCCGCTCATCAGTTAGATGAGATCGGCATTCTGAACTGTGAAGTACCTGCTACTTGTAAGTAAATGGTATTGAAATGGATAAATCGACAGAACAGTGGAGACTGTTTATCTTATCTGTTTTAGATTCCGTTATCTTTGATAACACTTATAGCATTTTGAGGAACAAAAAGATCCATTATTCTGTGCGAATTATACCACCATCAGAAGAAATGGCACCAGCAACTATGTCGTAATTAATGAAAATTAATGAAAAAATACATTCCACAAAATCTGATTAGTACATAAAGAAAATAATGATTTTGTGTTAATTGATATTTCTCTTTTTACTTATTTTATATTTTAATACGAAGAATTGTTCTCGAAAACTTCCACAAATTTTATATAATAATTTATTTTGCTTCTTTTAAATAAATTTATTAAACTATGTTAGTTTATATTAAGTGTGCTATAAATGTAAAAAGTTTATATATATCTATATATATACATTACAACTATTTGCACAAATTTGTAGAAAGAATATAATACTTGTAAAAACAAGGAGGATAGGAAATATACTGCAGTTTATATATGTGAATAAAAAGACAATATTTTAGAAAAACAATTAATCATTTACAAACTACAAGATATTGCTATTACTTTCACTTACAGAATGGTTTTCCCTTGTTTTAATTGGCTTCATTGTAGTATAACATGTAATACTGAGTTGTCTAATCATCTTCATCCATGAGTAGCATCTCAATGAGATCAACCTTTGAGCATTGGTCACCTTCCAGACGTTTTTGTGTATTCCATTTCGATAATGTGGGAAGAACTTTTAGTTTCGTGGTAGAATTTGTTCTAAAAGGACAGTTCAAATCCTTCCAGCTAGAAGGTATAAAAAATAGTTTGAGAATTCTTGATATCTACAAGAATTGTTATTAGTAAAAACTATACTTGATGATAATCCTTACAATGCCCTATCTCCAACTTCAACTTCAACTAGATGGGCCGTGTCAGGTGCTGTTTTTAATCCACTTTCTAAAAAGGGTTCAGCTGTAAAAATAAAAATCTTTTTTATAGAAAGTATACTTTATGAAAGCTAGAGGTGAGAAAAATTTTAAGAAGTGGCTCTGCTAAGCAAACTTCTGTAAATATTCTATTAACATGTAAAGAATAAAGAATAATATCTAAAGCCTTATTTTCTAATTCTAAACGATTAAAAAATTGAATTATTGTGTATGCATTGTATTATGTATGCTTAAAAATAATTAAATTTTTTTTAGATTTACAATATTCTCCTAATTAAAACTTAGGTTATGAGTTAGAAAATAACTACTATTAGACAATCGTAGATACATACCTTCGACGCAATCTGAACACCAGCTTTTACCGTTAGGAAGTTTCTTACCGCTATAAAGTACATAAACTGTTTCGTTAGATTTAAAATTTTCCATAAATTTCAGAAAATTTGCGTATCCTTCGACGTGATGTCGTACAACCATTTTCTATACGCGTATTTACGAAGTATAGTATAAAAACTGTAAAAATGATTGGTATTATACGATGCAAACTACGTAAGTATGTATCAATCAACGTTATCAGTTGTACAGTCACGAAATGGCGATATCGGCGAACTCTAAGCGAAACATTTCCAGTCAACGTTAATTGATCTGATAATGAATAGGATATTATTATGAGGCTGCTATTCTATTGAAAAATAAAATCGAATGTTTAGCATTATAATCTACTTCATATATATGGTATCTATTTCATTAATGATGTATGAATTTCTTGTATCACTTCCGTCTATACATGCATTACTGCTAGTCAAGATTTTTTAACAATGAAAATCTTCTTTGAAATCTCTATGTATCTACGCATTCATGTGCAAATGTTTCCGCACTTTGTAGTTTGCAGTTTTGTGAATACAGATTCATATTTAGTAATCCAATAACGCATAATATTAACAAACAGCGCACTGTCAATTTTTTTGATTAGTATGGAAAAATCGCGACGGTTCAAATGAGCCGCGGAGTGTCAATGAAAATTTGGCAACGACGCGTAGAATTCCGTAGTTGTCGATTACTCGTGGAACCTGAACCGATTGGTCGGAACCACGCACCCTCCCACTCCGATAACTTGACAATGACGAGATCCAGCAGCCAATCGGAGTGGACGCGAGTGAGGCGAGGGTGTTTGGTATGCCTTGGGACAGGGCAGCTTGTTCGCAGTAATTCAAGGTTTTGACCGTGTTACAATATTGTTGTGCTATCGTTGTCTGTTGCAAAAAGAAATAATTCGCGTTCTCGACGGCCGCGGGATATCGTTTGCGTTTTAAGTTCAGCCGCGCATAGAATGGCCGCAGTATTCGATATCGAATTGCACGATGCGGATACGGTAAATAGGGAAGAGTCGGACGATGATGTTATCGAGATCGGCGAGGTAAAATATTATCATTTGCACGTACACATGCGAGCACTTCTCCAGCATCCTTACTGTCATTTATTATTTCCACGTTCGATTAACACGCTATTTCCACACGTTCTTATTTTCACGTAGGAGGAGTACGATGCGAACCCGAACGTGAATGAGATAACCGAGTGAGTAAGCTCTCTCCTAGCTGTTTTCTGTATACCTACATACATACATGCATTGTATTGCGCGTGAAAAAATTACGCGTGCCTCGCGGTGGTTTACTGAATTTTTCGCTTGCCTTTGCTAGATCGGAAGGTTGTGAAACGGTTCCGATATCGGAGCAGAATGTCAATCGCGGACGGGAAAGAGCTGGACCGCAAGATTTCGAGTTGTGTAAAGTTATCGGGAAGGGTGGTTATGGCAAGGTCTTTCAAGTGCGTAAAATAACGGGTAATGACAGTGGCACAATTTTTGCAATGAAGGTAGGCTAAAAATTAAATTTACTTTTCCCTCAGATAGCTACTTTATCAATATTGTACGACATCTGTCGATGTCGTAGTATGAGTGAAAAAATATTTTTGATAAAACTTAAATTTTCTTTTCTAGATTGTATAAGTTTTCCATGTTTTGTTTCGAATTTTGCAAATAATTTTCATATTTTATATATTATTGCTTAATAAGCTTTATTTCTATTTTGTACGAAAAAGATATGTATATGTATGTATTTAGTAGAAAGTAGTAGTCTAAAGTTGAACATTTGACATTAAATATATTAAAAAATTAGGTTCTGCGCAAAGCTTCAATTATAAGAAACCAAAAAGATACCGCACATACCAAGGCTGAGAGAAATATCCTGGAAGCTGTAAAGGTGGGTAGGAGTTACATAATTTTTAATAAATCAGATGATTCTTTCGATTCCTTGCCATCTGATTGTCACGTAGTATGTGTATCTTATTGCTTCAATAATAAAACGATATTAAAGTATTTTTGTATCTGGCCAGCATCCTTTCATTGTGGACCTTATGTATGCTTTTCAAACTGGTGGCAAATTATATCTGATCCTGGAATATATGTGTGGTGGAGAGTTATTTAGACACCTAAATGATGAAGGCATTTTCCTTGAAGAAACTGCATGGTAAGTGGAATTCTAGAAACATTGTTTGTTGTCTTCATGATCATAACTCATTTCATTATTGTATATTTTATTTTCACAGTTTCTATTTATCAGAAATAATATTGGCACTTCAACATCTTCATTTACAAGGGATTATATATAGAGATTTGAAACCAGAGAATATCTTATTGGATGCAGAGGGGCACATAAAACTAACTGATTTTGGCTTATGTAAAGAACATATACAAGATGGCACTGTTACTCACACCTTCTGTGGGACTATAGAATATATGTAAGAAAATTTTACTTATTGCAGATTGTTAAAATCTAGAATCAAATAATGTTGAAAATTATCTTTCGGATAAAAGGGCACCTGAAATACTAACCAGAAGTGGACATGGTAAGGCAGTAGATTGGTGGAGCCTTGGAACTTTAATGTATGACATGCTTACTGGCTCAGTAAGTATCACTTGTATTTTTGGATGATAGAAGGATACGAGTGTTGTCAATTGCATCTGTTTATCTTCCAGCCACCATTCACATCTGATAATAGAAAGAAGACGATTGAGAAAATCCTGCGTGGTAAGCTGAATCTTCCACAATATCTGACACCTGATTCCAGGGACCTCATCCGTAAACTGTTGAAGGTTAATTTTGTAAATTAAAAAGTAAATTGATCATAATCATTTACTGATACGAAGCCTAGTCTCATATCTAATCTAATTCACAGAGACAAGTTGCACAAAGATTGGGATCTGGTCCGTCTGACGCTGAGCAGATAAAAAGTCATCAATTTTTTAAGCATATCAATTGGGACGATGTAATTTCACGCAAATTGGAGCCTCCCTTTAGACCAACCTTGACAAGTGAGGATGATGTATCGCAATTCGATAAAAAATTTACGACATCTGCTCCAATAGATTCACCTGCTGAATATACATTAAGTGAATCTGCCAATAGGGTGTTTCAAGTAGGTTGCAGTCGCGGAAATATTTGTGATATTCTTAATAAATGTATGTTCATTGATTCTCTAGGGATTTACTTATGTGGCACCGAGTATATTAGAAGACACATATTCACAGCCGCGGATAATAAACGCTAGAAGTCCACGTAGAGGCAATATGCGTGGTTTTTCTCCGAGAGGAACACATTTTCATTTACATAATAATCATGTACAAAATCATAGGTAAGCATACATATCTCTATTACAATTATATGTCACAATATCAGGCGCAAAAGCGTCATGTAATTCTATTTGTGTTAAAATATGTGTTTATTCAATTGATGGCTCGATAATCGACAATCGATGGTAACTTATAGACATAATGGAGTCGGGCATGGCAACATGGAAGACACAGAAATGATCGAGATAGGCTAACTGCCACTTATTTCGTAGAGAAAAAAGAAAGAATGCTTAGCACTTCGGCCTAACTGCTGAATATCCATGACCAATCCTTGTGTCTCAGGGAGGGATTTTATACAAGATAATAGATGGAGTAGCAAAAGGATAGGTTCAGTTATTGAGTACTTCATTGGATATTTAGCAGTTAAATTTAGCTAATTTTTTTTTTAAATCAAATCTAATTACGATAAAGGTACTAATTAAGATTGTGCTGCAGGAGCAGTGCACAGCAGTTCTTTGGTAGCATATGTAATTGAAGATATATATACATTACATTGCAAGTAAAGAAGTTCTCGAGAGGTAAACTAATCGCAAAAAAACGATTTTTTTATTTACTAATTTTGCTGTTGGTTATTATCCATGAGAACGAGTTCTAATCAGATGCTTTATTCGCATACATTATAGTCGAAATAATTGCATACGTTTCATTAACCCGTTAATACGTAATCACTTACTGTGTCTTTTGTACATGTACATATATGATATGCAGGTTGGTTGGATATTCATATATATATATAGAAAGAGAGAGAGAGAGAGAGATACCTAACGCAAATGTCATTTATGCTAAGTGCGACTGACTGAAAAATTCCAGCACTTTTAGAGATCCATAAATTATACTGTTAATATACGAGGTTTGAGGTTCAACCATCCTGTGTAATAGTTGTATATTTAAAAGTCCGTACACGACGCATGTAATATCATCGCGTTGTACGCATGCTTTGATGTAATTAATAAAAAAAAAAGGAAAATGGATAAAAGACAGATAGAGTTAAATGACAAAGAATTTTGAGCTGTCGCAACCGCTCCGCCGCTCAAAATTCAACACCCGGTTGTTCATTTAAGAAAATATTTTCAGCAGTAATAACGTTTCCATGGCAATAATGTGAATAATAAAACGTGTCTGCTCGGTGTATAGTCATAGACAAAACATTTTACGTAATAACTTGCAAGGGAATTGCATTTGTACAATTGAAAGTTCCTAACGAGGTGTGAGTTTGAAACCTACAACCCGTATTCCAAACTTCAAATATAACGTAACATTTGTATGACTCGTTTATTCATTGCACGAAAGTTGCTATTAATTTAACCATTTAAATGCCTTACAATTAGAGAAAGTAAAGGGGAGAAAGCTTCTGTTTCTGTTTACGGTTTCGTGTGGTCATTAACTAAAAAAAAAATAGTGCAAGAGCAAAGTTACCATGGTAACAATGTTACTGCGAAATGTTGACCTCCTGCTATTACCAGACATAAATATCTCGTATTTAATGTTCGTGTTTACACGTTGTTCAGTGTGACATCATATTGTATCGCAATTTATTTAAATAATATCTATTTGTTACGTATATATATTTGTATATTAACGAAAACTAATATATTGGTTTTGACGTACACACACGATTCACTAGTAAAGAATAAAAAGGAAAACGATGATAGTGTAAAGAATAAATGTTTAGAGTGACTCGGCGTCTGCTCACCAAGAAACTTCAAACTGCCCAAGTGTTCACAAGCCATATTAGCTGGCATTACAATTTTATCTATATATTTACTACAGCGAATATACACATACACATATATGATCGAAATGTTAGAAAAATTGTCTTGATATTACATTTCGATTAATGCATACTAAAAGAGTAAAAAATAAATAAATGAAACAAACACGTGTGATTATATATACATATACGATATACGATTATGCTATTCACAGTTGTATTACATAAAAAAAAAAACGTGCATTCGAAGAACATTATTTATAAGCCAATTTGTCTGTACGTAATCGAGTGATGTATTTTCAATGTGGATGAGAATCTGTCTACGGAGTTACTCGATTACTATGTTTACGATATTTAATTATTTACGAAATATTTGCGACGCAATTTATATACAATGTTGTGATTGTTTTCAACTTTACAAAGTGGAGTGTTAGCATTTAATTGAGGATTATAAAAGCCATGTTTATGTTGTAGTCGCATCATAGTGTATTACCATGTGTACCTACGGTCTACGCAGTGTACTATTTTTGTCTTGTGAAAACTTCATTCAAGATCGGGAAGCATAAATTACATCAAATCTACAGAATGAAAATAGAAACAAATTTCAATTTTATTATTAATGGAGGAACTTTGTAGGTAGATTCTGTGGAGTGTGCTTTGGAACTGATTGTTATGCTCGATCCTTGTTTATTTGATTCGCTTTTAAGCGGCCTGAATACCGTAATTTAATTTTTATTCCTTAGAAAAGGGATATCGCAATTACAGCATGTAGTGCTTTATTTTTAAATTGAACCTTGTACGTGTACGTTGAATCACAGCAATCGATAAATGGTTGCGAATCGAATTTAGCAGAAATTTAAAATTTATTTTTCATATTATTATCTTCAATGTATAGTGATAATACTAAGAAGCGTGTTATGGTTACCCACGAGGCACAAGATATGTATATGTATATTAGTTTAAGCGCTTGAAACAAGGAAAAAGAGATATCGAAGGATGTGCAAAACGAAAACACTAGCCATTGGCCAGCCAAGTGATAAATGATTTGATGCTTCCAATTTAAAAAAAAATATAAATTCTTCAATTGACTTATTACCACTATGGTTTGTAATCCTCTAATTCGTATTTACAAATAAATATAGTAATTTGTGAAGCACCTTTGTTATAAATCTGTGACCGCGATGCAAGACCGTACCCCCGCGAAGAAACATTATTAATTTAAGTTCTGGATTCATAGTCATCCTGTATTCCCGGCCGTGATATCAAACAGTACTATCGTTCCAACTAGATTGAGTAAATTTAATAATCATCCTCAAAGTGCTAAAAACTGAAGGGCAACAGCTGATTGTCTCCAAAGGACGTTTAGACGGCGAGCACACAATGCGTGTCATACTTAACGATCATACAGTTACGATCATACGTGTACGTATGTGTGCTTGCGACAAGCATGGAGAACCAGCGTCATTCGCGTGGGCGCGACTGTGCGTGGTCGAGGATTCACGGACGAACGAGTGAACGGATCGCAGATGATCCGGCTCGATCGTTCGTCGCGAACACGTGTAATGTGCGCGCAAATGGCATCGCCTCGAAGCGGAACGTCGCGCACCCTTCCGTTTTCGCTCTTTGATCGTGTGAGCATTGAACACGCGAACGCGCGTCGAAAGATCGATGATGCGTCGCAGTTCTAGCCATACGAGCCGCTCGCATTGATGTTGCACTCGGGAAATCGATCGCGTTCATTCCAAGTGATCCGGACGAAAAATGTTCCAAGTGTCGTCGGATGTACTCGTTGTTAATCAAAGTTTTACGTGCCGATCTTAGTCGAGTGTGGATCTAGTTGGAACTCCCTTTTTTTTCCTCTTCAATAAAGTTGAATACGTCCGTTGTTCGAAACTGCATAGGAAATGTAAAGGGATCTGGTCTATTTGAACATATTAAAATAGAAGTGTTACTTTAGATCTCATGTAGCACGTGAATTGTTTACGTGCTGTCGCTTCGGTCAACGTTAAAGGTATGCGCCTTCGCTATATTTGTGTCGAAGTTAACTAAACGATACGAAACGGAAAACAAGCTAAATGCTTCCCGAGATTTATTAATCCTGCATTATTTCGAAGCATTATTCGTTACTAAATAAATAATACGCTTCATTTTATATTTATATTTGTATCTATCTAATTAATACCTATTCGAGGCAATTAAATAAACTTTGAGAAAGTTTAATTACGTAGCAATTGGGTCTGAGGATCATGCCTAAGATGAGCGCATAATCACGAAACAGGGAACAATGATTCATCGCGATAATTTGAATACAGGTTCGCGGTTGTCTCGAATCGGTTGATCGAGTGCCAGCGCCAGCATCGGGCAACAGAGGACAACGTCAGTGCCGCGGCTCACTTCCGGCCCTCCGGTACCGGTAAAACGAAACTGCGTACGAACGAACATATGTAAATTACAACGAATTTATCAAACACTTCGAACGTTCCTTCGCAAATCTCGAAGTAATCTCGACCAATTTTCTTTGCTCTGTGATGTACCCGAATGAAGGTTTGTATTTACACTTGTACGGTTAACTCGTTGGATTTTTACCCTAAACATGAACAAACTTTATTTTTCGTGTGCCACTAACGACGACGCATACCTGTTTATGTTTATGCAAGTCTAAAACCCAATGAGCTAGGTGCATAACTCGTGATGAGTTCCAAGTTAAATAAGTGGCTGTTTAAATTGGAATATTACATTAACTCATTACTGCAATTTCATTAAAACACAATTACATTAGTGTTAAAAAATTAAAATAGAACGATTAAATAGATGAAAATATGTTTTTATTATTTTATTTAGATTCTCCTTGAAATTCTAGTAACTCGAACCACTCGTATTGTTTTTGCATAGTTTCTCTATGAAATTTGACTTACGTAAAATTTAGATATAAACAAGCATACGATAATAAAGGTGCATTCGTTGGGACATTTAGTTTAATTGGTGCTGTGGCTCGTTGATTCTTTCGGCCGTTGTAATCGGATAATTGCCTTTCAAGATGGTACGCGTCGCACGCTTGTCCCCCACGAAGGAAGAGGCTGTAAAGGTAAGTTAATCAACATGTACGCGGGTAATATGTAAGCGTTTCAGTAATATAAAACGAAGGACAGCCTAGGATGTCGTTTGCCTAAGAATGGTGAATACGCTCACAGATATTGCATTAGTCATAGATATTTTTGTTGCAAACGGAAATGGAACCGAAGCCAAAACGCGTCGCACGTTTTTAATCCTGAATTCTGATGAAAACTGATCAAATTCATATTAAATTCGAGTTGGGAACAATTTTAATAAAACCAATAATTCTATTTTACTGTAACCACTGATCAAACTAAAATACTTGTGCTTAATTCTGCTGCTTGTATCAGTATCAAGAGTTTTATCGTCTGTACAAAGCATTACCTTTACTCCTTACACTCCATGCCAATTCAACCCTTGCTTCGCTAGATAAACAACGTAATAGGTAACGCTATAGATGGTCTACTTTTCGTTCAGATTGTATTTTTGGATCTATTTTAGAATCAAAGCAAGTTTGTTTCAATCATTCACGTTCAACAAGACAGCACACGTTCATCGTTCATTTCGGTTGAAAAATTCTAACAGGCGCCAACATTGTAAGCTGAGATCTAAGAGAACACTACTCAAGCTAAGTACTTTAAATTCGAATACAAGGATAGGCCTGTTATAATGATTTTACTTTACGAAGTTGCTTAATATACCTAATAACTTTCCAAATTAACGATTGTTTATATTAATATAAATAACTATGTCTATCGTTTCTATGTTTCGTTTAATTTTCACCATCTTGAATCCCTTGCACGCTACTTGCACCACTTTCTATCTCGAAGACGCTGCTACGTTGCTCCAAATTCTAAGTGATCGTTGGAAGCCGATGATTCCGCGGATTTCTTTAAACACGTTTCGGACGCGACAGCCGCGGATGATTCTCGCTTGCCACTCGCCAGATATTTCAAGCCAACGCGTTGCAGCCGCGCATTAATACGCATGTAAACTCGTATAGTGTGGCTGTATATTCGCTGGTTCGCTTCGGCTCGCTCGCTCGCTCGCTCGTGGCCGTGCCCGTCTATTATTAGTCGACAGTCAT
>SHCU01000003.1:1536235-1554892 GCA_004307685.1 Ceratina australensis
AAACTCGTATAGTGTGGCTGTATATTCGCTGGTTCGCTTCGGCTCGCTCGCTCGCTCGCTCGTGGCCGTGCCCGTCTATTATTAGTCGACAGTCATCGGAGTCGGCTTGTAACGCGCGGCGACGAGCAACAACGCGGAAAAAGCTGGAAGAAAATTCGACGATAAAACGCGGACGCCCGCGATATTTTCCCTCGTAACGCGTGTCGGTCAAGGGTGATACTCTCTCCTTCGCCGGTCACTATACTACTGTCACTGCCACCCTTGCGCCACCAGGATCTCCATCCGACGCTCTCTCGATGCCCTTGGATACTACGATGATTCTCGCACGTTTTCCACTGTGAGTCTCATCACCGTTTGTTTCGGTATTGCGTCTTTCGATTCGAAATGCCGCCAGACGATTGAGGTTTCCTTTATTGCGAGCACGCACGGGAACTTCATTTCGAAAACTAGGCATCGAGGTCTTTGCAGAGATCGTTGTGATGGATATAGATTGTCGGATATAACTCCAGCGGGAAAACCATATGTAACGATTCTCTTCCATTCAGTTTTTATCATAAGTCCATTACATATGGATAGTCAAATCGATCAACGAGAATGCCATACAAAAATCGAGCTGTTCTTCTATTATTATTGAAGCTGTCTTAAACCGGTGTACACGTGGCCAGTATTCGAATTCTGTTCACTTTTTGCAGATGAAGGATGCTCTCCCGCAGAAAGGGAATAGTAATAACAATAATAGTAGCAATCATAATAATAATAACAATAATAATAACGTGACCACGTTAAAAAATAAGCCGTCCTTGGAAATTTACCGACCTCCAGGTATTCATACTGTTTCAAGTAATCATTACAGAATTCTGTTTAAAAACTGCCAATCTATTTGATACCGTTATTACAGGAGGAAGAGCAGAAGGAAACACGGCGAACGCTACTAATCCACGATTAAACGTACACGCTAAGGAGTTCACTATGAAGCAGAATGACTCGCATGCTTCGAAGTAAGTATATTAAATGAATTGGTGAGATTCGATTTAGGTATCGGGAACAATTGGATGGACGTGTAAAAAATCAGTACAAAATTCTGCTGAGTGCAGTGACTGACGCTTTTATAGAAACATTTTTTATGGAGGAGAAGAAGTCTTTATTATGAAAGATTTTTCATGCATTTATCAAATTTTTGTTGGTTTTCGGGATACAGTATTTGTAACAATAACCCTTACGGGATAAGATCCCGCTCGTTCCAATACGTAAAGCCCGTATTACCTTTCTCTCTTCTTTTTTTCGTTCCTCTTCTTTTCTTGCTTACTATATGTGCGAGTACTCGTTTGCGGGATTCGTCAGTTTGTTCATCATTCGTTGTGCACTAGAAAATTATTTTTTCAAATAGATTTCGCACTGAGCGCGTTTTGCATAGATTTACAGGCGACCTAAAACATCCAGCATAAATTGTATTTCACTGCAAAGGGCAATGTCTTAATGTTGAATTTCAAATTTTCCAACATTTTGTCAAAATGTTGTGGAAAATCGTTTTACCGTAGGCAAGACCTATGTCATTGAAGGAAGACATTTTCAGTCGAAGTAAAAGCGGAGAAAATGAATTTCGAAACCGGATTCATTCTTCAACCAGGCTTGCGCGATTCCGATATTATAGATTAGTATTCACCTCGGCGTTCACAGCGAAAGATAGAGTGCAGGATTATGTCAATGTGTTGCAACGACGCTTTGATAAACTGTTAATCCTTACCAGCGCGGTGGCATTAAAAGACATTACGTTGGAAATACTAACAAGCGTTGAATGAATGCGAATATTAGTTTCTCAACGCGTCCCACGCAAGCTGTATGACACTGACAATAATTTCAGCTTAATGTTTCCCGTTTTAGTGATCGATGCTTAACTGTAATATTGATTCAGGTCTCGGACGAATGCTTCAGAACGATCTCCGTACTATCTGCAGCATAGTAAGTCGAGCGGAAACGTGCATCGATATCTTTATGCTCAGCAGCAGCAACAGATACAACACACTCTTCAGCAACAGCATCATCAATCGTCTCGTCATTCACAAAGCGGACATCATTCGACGAGCTCGGTGTTAAAACAATCACATCCGCTTGACACGTCAGCATCTAGTGGCAATATTTTACATGTAATGTATGATTTTTATTCGATACAGATAGAGAAGAAATGGAATGAAGAACTTCTATTTTTCTATAGTATTCCTTCATACATGATTACTTCGCTTTGCATTTACAAGTATCGTAAATTAGGGTTCTGGCAGGGTCCATTTCAATATGGATCAAAATGAAAGTAAAACCAGCCCAGTGAAACCTCCCAGGCTCACGAAGTCGTTGTCATTTGTCTCTACTTACGGACTGAAACGATCGAAAAGCTTAAACGCAGCCGACGTGTTAGCCGCGAAGGCGGTGAATATTTCGGACGCGTCTGAATTGGGAAAATTTCCATCGGCGATTCAGGATTCGCTTCTCAGGGCTATCGAAGGTAAAACTTCATACATTGTATAATTTATATTTCTATTTTTCATTGATCATGTTCTCTTTAGATCCAAACTTGTTAAATGCGCGAGCCTTGATGGAACTTGTACGACATATCCTGGAAAGAGTCGTAGAAAATCGAAAATACGCGGAACCCGCGGCGAAGATTTGCATCACTATTATAGAAGTAATTATCAATTCATCGAATTATAATTTAAGATCAACTTCAAACTAATTAAGGATCATTACTATAAATTTTTGACATAGAAAGAAAGTAAGGAAACTTTCTTGGAATCCTTGTTGAACATGTGTCAGCAGTGGTATCAGGATCGAGCTAAGATACTCTACGGCGACGGTTCCAGCTATCATCGCTACTCTGCCTTCATGACGTTCTTGAACGAGATGTATTGTCAGGTAGAACAAATTACTAGATATATTTTCTGTTTCTTTAACATATGTACTATACTATGTACGTCATATAGTATAATTCATCGTGTCTCATTAAACCGATCTATTCCATTTTTTATCGAACCAACCGATTGACGTGTACATGTGTTTGTACTTATTCATATGTATGATTTACGATTATAGTTAAAGCGGAGGCAGTTACAATTAAAGACGCAACAGGAGGGCGTTCCACCTGGACGTGTGCTTCTAACTTTGCTTTGGAAGTGCTGCCAGGATTGTTTGCAACCTCCAGTCGTCAATTCTTTAGCTGAGGTAGGTTCCATTTGTAATGGTGTTTTACTACATTTATTTATATATAATAGGTGTTTTTTTATGTATTTAAACAAAATGATACAAAATTGTATTCTCTACGTTAAAGACGGATTGTCTATTCTTCATTCTCACATGCATCGGCAAGGATCTGGATACGGAGTTGCCGGCTCAGCTGCAGCAACTGCTAGGAAGTCTGAGGGACGCTTTCCTCGCGGAGGACACGATATTACCGTCGGTCAGAAAGACACTCCTGCAATTAATCGAACTTCACGCCGCTCATTGGCAGCTCCCAGCGCCAGCGGTCGTTTATTACTATCCGGGCTCGACCTCGAAATGATCCTTTCGCCCTTTCGATTCCTCCGTCCGTTCATCGGTTTTTCTATGTGCGTGCAAGCGTGTTAAAAGGATCGTTTATACTTGAAGGCACTTGAATAAAAATGAAGCGAGTGGTGTTAGCGAGTTGCGCGAGGATGACAACTCTGAGCAACATTTTCTAATTGTCATGGAAATGTTATCGGATAGTCTCTTCCACCATTTTCAAATGTTCTTTTGTTTTGCGAGAACGTGCGCTCTATTTCATTCTATTCAACGTGTAATATCGAGCTCGTAATAAACGTTTGTAAGGCGCAACATGCCTCTTGCGAAACTTTAGTTCGTTTAAATGATTAGGTGTCCGATGCGTCAGCCGCGATCTCGTTGTTACTGCGAAGAACGATCGTGTCCCGTGGGTTTAGCAAAAAATGATTTACGATGATCGCTATTGCAAGAAGTTTCGCAAGAACATCGGAGCTGGCTACTTCACCTCAATGAGAGTAATCCATTGAAGCGACGTGCGGAAACCGGGTTTTCGCGATTTCAAATCAGAAATTGTCGTGTTGCTAAATCAATGGTTTGAAAAATCGAATGAATTTGATATCTAAATCGAATAAGTTTGATACTTTTAAGGGACTTAAAAGGCATATGTACGGGCTCTGTTCTAGTATAAGTTGTGTTTTGTTCTAATTTTTGTTTATTAGAAGCGATCCTTTAATCATTATCAAACAAACGACACGGATGAACACGAATTTCGATTACTCTACCTCGAATTTTCCTCGGCTTTTTCCGTAAATACGATCAAGCAAAAAGTATCGAACCGAATGTGAGAATGACTGATGAAAATTACCGTCGAACCTGTCGAACGATACATTTAAAAAAAAAAGACGAAACGATCTTAATAGCTACGATGATTTCTATACTTATGATGTTTTCATTTAAACGTGTGAAGCAAACGATGAATAAAGAAATTGAAAATATTGGACCAGGTTACGCTTATCCGTGTGGCTTAGGTACACGTGCATCAAATTTCGAAGCCGAACGTATACATATGTATTTTTCTTCTGTATCTGAGCAAAAAAAATGATCAGACTTGAATTATAAAGTACGTATACAAAAGAAAGGATCTCTGTTTAACTCGTTCGTTCCTCGTTGATTTATTTCGTTTACCCTTGTGCTAGCTATTTCTCTAATTTCAGGTCTTGTTTCGTGAACAATGAGAACGCGTAATTTCTTTGTGATTGCGTATAATTTAAGGATTGTTGGCAAACGGGCCGCATGATTCAGCATAGAAAGATGAAGAGCTTTCTGGTAGGGAGCGGCCAACCACGGAACGTTGTTTAGCGTGACATATACTCTTAATAAGGAGCATGTCTGTCTGATCTCCTTCTCGAAATGCAATTGCCTTTGTCGATTCGTGCCAAGGGCGATAAAATTGCCCGGGAATTGATTTAATTTGTGCAGTACCTGTGTCTTTCAATAATAAATAATAACCATTTCTAAACAATCTTTATTTCTTTTATACTCTTTCATGCTTCTCGTTTTAACTTTTTTATTTTTTCCTAAAAATACTTCTTTACATTTAATTCTTAAGGAATTTAATACGCATTACCGTGTTAAATATTACGTTCAAAGAAGTGCCTTACGAAATTTCTATCTGACTTCTACTTTGTTCTAGAATAAAAATAAGAAAAAGCTTATGTGAACGTTCCCATAGGGGAACAAAGAATGCGTAATATCTCCACGATATTGCAACTGTTCGTCTGTTGAGCGATACACCTGCTACATCAGGCTTGACGTAATGCAAATAATAGAAAATGAAAAATGATACTTTCATACAGAATTATTATCTTTCCTGAGCTGCATAAGCGTGCATTAAGCTATCCGTAATACGTAATCGTAAAGTAAAATAAAATAGCGACTACGTACAACACAGCGCTATGCCGATCGAATCCTATCTCATAATTGAACAATATCCTCGTGTCAAGGTCGCACGTCCTCCGGGGAGTTCCGTCCGGAATCGGAGTAAAGAGGCTGAACCGAACGCGGAACGCGCATTCCGCTGGCCAGTCAGGATGTTCTCCGCGCCGTGGAAACGTCTCGCGGTCGACCTTGAAACCTCCAGGTCGGAGAACCGAAGAGAGGTTTCACCTTGGATAATCGGTGCCGCGGACTCGAAAACTAGGCCTGTGCCCGTCGTTGTCGTTGGCGGTGATGCACGTACGCGCTGGTGAACGAATCGCGAAGAGAGCCGAGGGAGCGATGAGGACGCGGAGGTGCAAGACGACAGGCGAAGATGCGTAAAGGCGCGTTTAAACTGAATGAACCGAGAACGCGAAGCGAAAGAGGAGAGCTGGTTTGTCCTCGTGCGGTGCAAGCGTCAACCTTGTCTCGAAGGATCCGAGCTCTATTTTATATTGAAATTATTCCTGATATCCCACGAGATGGCTAAGGGAATTTAATATCTCACGAGATACAATAAAATTATAAAGGAAATTAGATAATCATGGATCTTAACTCGCCAACCCATCGCCTTTCGATGAATATTCGAAGACTCCCCATTTTCGCATTTATATTTTATCGAATCGGAGGAGGAACAGGGGGGCACCGATTTTGGTCTAAACGCACCTTTAAACGTAGATGGAAGAGAGAATGAAAGACATACAGAGGCGCGTTCGTTCGCGGTAACGAAACAAATAGGCCGGCGACTTTCACCGCGTAGCCAAGAACGGCTATACACGACACCGCAGGCAACAACCGAGCGCTCTTGGCCCAAACCGCTCGAGTATGAGGTGTACCCTCGCTCGCTCGTTCCTTCGTAGTGGGGCAGGATCCTGCTCAAAGCCGCGAGCACGAGGCATACCCTGAGAGCCAGCGAACGGGCACCGAGATTCTTTTTCAGCAGTGTGCCCGCACGTGTTGCGCCTATCTCTTGACCGGCTCATTTTAGTCTCTCCTACGCGAGTTTCAATTTAGTTTAGTTTAACTCGCGAGTGTCACGGGGGAACTTGAACTCGCGTTCCTGTCGATTCATTCAAAGTGAAGCAGTATGCGTTTTTGCAATCTGTTCTGAATTCAATATAGTTCTGTGCGAAGTTGGGAGTGCTGTGATAAAGGAGAACAACTCAAAGAAATGCTTGTGTGCGCGTTGCTGAGGCGTTGACGATGACACGACGACGACCACCGAGACCAGGATCGCTTCGGATCTACTTGTTGGCCTGCCTGCTTTCGATCATCTTACCTGCTAGAACCGGTACATTGTTTTTCAAGATTTGGCGAACGTTTAATTCGTCCGGAATTAGGTAGAAAGTAATGATTCAGGAATATATCAGGTAGAGTCGTTGGATATGAACTGCAGCGCATACGGATAATTTTTCCTTTAGTAGTGATGATGTAGAACGAAATTTTTTCCTACTTAATTTCGTGGAAAGAAATGTATGATTCATCTTCTACCGAATATATAATTTTCAAGTGGTAAGAGAACTCAACGTATTCGATTTTAAATGATGCACGCGCGCGATTCTCATTATCCGCTCGAACGAGTTACGGACGAAAGTGTACCGAAAGTGAAAATATGGAGCAACGATGTTCCAACCAGAAAGGTTTCCTTACGGTATTCTTCGGATGGTAGGCTCGGAGGATTGTTCGTTAGTGTCGAACGCTGATCGTGAAGGTAGGCTTATACCAAGTGGAATGCAAACAATGCTACCGCTAAGGCAATCAAGAATTTGGAATTCAGTACTGATATTAATAATCTGCCGGTGATGACTCCGTGGAATATGCCTACACATTTATCACGTAGATTGAATTACACGCGAAAGGAAATGTTTAAAGGTTCTAATTAATTATATTTGAAGGAGAAACTTTTTTAATGGATTGCCCCGAAGACGGATGCTTCGCTGCGAATTAGAAATCAATAGCCGGATCTCTTTCGATATCCGAGTTGCGATCTCCTCTGTGCTCCGAGCGGCTAATTTATGTGCATAGTTGACTTCTCCGAACGATAATCATTTACCTATGAAACGCTTCCTGACGTTAACGAAATTATCGACCACTTCACGAACAATAATATCATAATAATGCTTGAGACAAATCTTTCCTAAAAGAATCTTAAACGGTAACTCGTGGAAGTCGTCACGTTTAAGCCTCGTTTGAAAGCGTCTTCGTCTAATTAATAACTCTGAACGAATATAATCCTTGAAGCTCTGAGGTATGTTAGCATTTTCGATTTTAGAGAAAATTCTTTTTGCGATGAATCATTCCCCAAGGGGTAAGACCTTGATAGATTAAGGTGCTTCTAGGAATTCGTTTGCACATGACCAAATCATTTAAGTCTTGAAAAACGTCTTCTTTAATTCTTACAGGTGTGGTGTACAATGCGGATAAACAACGGTACGATGGGTGGTACAACAACCTTGCACATCCGGATTGGGGATCGATCGGCACGTATCGTAAACAGTGTTAACTCTTTGTTTTGTCTTTTATAAGCACGTGCATTCAATTTTGTTACCCTGTTTAATTTTGTAGCAGTCGAATTACCTGTTGCAAACTACTTAAGAACTTTCGACGAAACAAAACAATGTTTTCTGTTAATTATCTTATTGAAAAATTTAATCAAACGAAAATTACTAAATCGTGACGATCTTAACACGGTACCTCCATAGATAGCAGGCTGATACGGAAGATGCCAGCGGCTTATTCCGATGGGGTTTACATGTTAGCTGGTCAAGACAGGCCATCTCCTAGAAAACTTAGTCAGCTGTTTATGCAGGGTGACGATGGGCTACCATCAGTCAAAAATAGAACTGCGTTATTCGCATTCTTCGGTAAGAACCATTTCACATAATATTCTAAAAAAATATTCATAAAAAAGTGACGTTTCATGCAACATTCATGAAATACATTCGACTAATATGTTAAGTATAAAAGAAAGTAAAAACAGATCGATTTAAAAGGAATGGGATATCTGTTTAATACAAACTATAGATTCATAGAATCAGTCGGCAAGGGAATTATTATTGCTTAAGGTGTGTGCATTCGAATATCTGTATCACGTTGTTGCGTAAACTGTAAGGTGTCCGGGTGTCGGAATAGAAATGAGCAGCATTAAAATATAGGATACATTTTGATCTACTTATCGCGATAAAATATTCCGCGTGACACATACTCATTCGTGCTTGCTCCGAATAATTGGGGAACCAAACTTGTTTAAGTGCACTCGAGTAATTTACAGTTTAAAGTAGATCAATTGTCATATTTTGAAGAAGATTTTTACAGCGAACAAAAGGTCAATAGTAGAAAGTAATTTAATATTAGCTGTGTCTACTTTACGCGCCTAAGTAATGCCTTGCAGCAAGGAAAAGAGAAATTGCATAGCAATGGCAGTAAACAATCATTCATTATTACGGTACTAAATGAAAGTAAGAATGCAGTTCTTAACGAACTTCCTTTTTGATAAGATCGATTTTTGATATCATATGCACGTGCATCAAAGTGAGCTTCGATTTCACTTGGATTTCTGCGCAAGTAGATATTCCTCATCGTTATTGCCCCTGCCATCAGATAATCATATTATAATAAGAATAACAACAGACACTCCGTACGTACGAGAGTAATGAGTTTTGAAACGAGGACATTTAAAGAACCGATAAATTGTATATCGGATGAGGAACGAAATTCCCCAATCATTCGTCGCTCGTTTTCCACTTTCCTCTGAAAATCTGGGATAATGAAACCGGAATAATAAGACATGGTGTGACCAGAAGAAAGCTGATTCTCAAAACTAAAAACTAGGTCAGTCTCCTGAATTCCATCCACGTCTCGTTTCGTTGCGACGTACGGAAGTGTTGGTACCCACCGTAGGAAAAAAAGTTGATCCTTCGAGAACCGGTCGCGTGTATTGGAAGGCTACTTCCTTGAACCTCGAATTGAATCGGGTCTTTATCCGGCTCCGTGTATCGAACCATTTCAGGGCAACTGGTCACATCGGAGATAATCATGGCCAGCGAAAGTGGCTGCCCCATAGAGTACCATCGAATCGACGTGGACAAATGCGATCCGGTTTTCGACAAGGAGTGCCAAGGTAACAAGTACATTCCCTTCCGCCGGGCGGATTACGATCGACTGACAGGACGCAGTCCTAACAGCCCTCGTGAACAGGTAATTTCTTTCTTTCCTCTGATACTCTCATTGATACCTATCACGATTGTACGGTTTCATGTTTCATGATACTTTTAGAATCCGTAAACTTTTAGAATCTGTAAACCCTCATTTTTAACTTGAATCGATTTCAATTAAATTTATATTCAATTCGTTTGAAACACGTCTTAGACCTCGTTAATGCACGTCAACAATTTAAGAATGTTCGAAATTTCCTTAATATTAATTGAACGATCTCTAGATGCGCTTTAATAACGAATCATTCAATCATTCAACTGGGAAATAAATCGTGAAAAGTAGCTCCGAACACGTGAGGTTGCAGATAAACAAAGTGACGAGCTGGATCGATGGTAGCTTCATTTACTCGAGCAGCGAAGCATGGGCGAAGACGATGAGGTCTTTCAAGAACGGGACCCTTCTCATGGAGCCAACTAGGAAGTTCCCCGTGAGGAACACCATGCGTGCACCGCTTTTCAATCACGCCGTTCCGCATGTTATGAGAATGCTCAGCCCCGAACGTCTCTACCGTAAGTTGATTCGTTTTTTTATTTTTTATTATCTTTGCACGTGACGATTTTAACAATTCACTCGCGATGAACAATACGTGCAGTTCTGGGAGATCCAAGAACGAATCAGCACCCGCCGCTACTGACTCTGGGCATACTATTTTATCGGTGGCACAACGTGATAGCCGCTCGGATACAACAAGAAAATCCGGAAATGTCCGATGAGGACGTTTTTCAAAAAGCGAGGCGCGTCGTTATTGGATCGCTTCAGGTAATTAAACGAAATAAATAGGAATGCGAATCGTGCGATATAAATTATACTGAAATCAATTGGTTCAGAAGAAATATGTGTAGATATATTCTCATCTCATTGTGAGAAGTAGAGTTACATCATTGCCGTGTAATTGTACACGTAGCTGCAACCAGATACACTAATTTTATACCACTTGGAGAATTAATACGAGCGCACGAGCCGTAACTTTCTGTGATGACATTTCTCAGATACATCTTGCTCATTAGACGTACAAAACAACCTTTTCATTTATTAACTATAGAATATCATTCTCTACGAGTATCTTCCGGTACTTCTGAATGAAGATCCGCCGGCTTATACGGGATATAAACCGGATCTCCATCCGGGTATCAGTCACATATTTCAAAGCGCAGCTTTTCGATTTGGGCATACTTTAATACCACCGGGATTATATCGTCGGGACCAAAATTGCAAGTATAGAAGAACGAATACCGATCAACCAGCGATCAGACTTTGTTCGACATGGTGGGATTCCAATGTAAGTTCAAATTACGAAACAACTCCCTTAACGTTAGTACATGTCCTTTTCTATGATCTTTAGGAAATTTTAACTAACAGCACAATAGAAGAACTGATTATGGGCATGACGTCGCAAATAGCAGAGAAAGAGGATAATCTCCTGAGCACTGACATCAGAAACAACTTGTACGGACCCATGGAATTCTCACGCAGAGATTTGGGAGCTATAAACATTATGCGTGGGAGGGACAACGGGCTGCCAGATTATAACACGGCCAGAACGCATTTTAAACTGCCCCGCAGAAAAACCTGGAACGAGATCAATCCGCAATTGTTCAATAAAAATCCTGCGTTATTACGCATTTTGGTCGAAATCCATTCGAATAATCTGAACAATGTGGATGTATACGTTGGTGGGATGCTCGAGTCCAGTTCTGGTCCAGGCGAGTTGTTCACTGCGGTGATAAAAGAACAGTTCCTTCGTTTGAGGGATTCTGACAGATTTTGGTTTGAAAACGAAGAGACCGGGTAAGTCTAAGGTGCAAGAATATGTATCTTAATCTAAAGATCTTCTTAAATTGATATTATAAGTATTTTACTTCCGCTACTACCAACAAATAAAAAGTGAGTAGCTCGGATCATCAACGATTGCTTTCAGGATTTTTACAAGAAGTGAGATAGAGGATATCCGCCGCGTCACTTTATGGGACGTAATAGTAAACGCGACAGGTATCTCACCAGATGCTATCCAAAGAAACGTGTTCACCTGGGAAGAAGGAGATCCCTGTCCCCAACCCTATCAATTAAACTCAACCATGTTGGAACCCTGCGTACCTCTGCAACGTTACGACTACTTCGAGGTAATTATTTTTCCTTAAATAGAAACTTATTTTTCTATCCGCTGCATCCCTTTTACATTACCTAACGTTACTCAACGCTATCCTCCTGTTCTTAACCGTAAAAGGAAAAGAAAATCGAAAGCTAATCGCGCCGCTTGTTACAGGGCAGCGAACTGGTGTACATATACGCCTGCGTTTTTCTGGGTTTCGTGCCAATCCTCTGTGCCGGCGCTGGTTACGGCTTGGTTAAACTTCAAAACCGGAGGCGAAGGCGATTAAAGATCCTTCAGGAGGCGATACAAAAGAGAAACGATGGAAAGATTTGCGTGGACAAGATGATCGTGCGCGAATGGTTGCACGCGAATCACCGTCGCCAGGTCAAGGTGAAATTCGGCCCGGAAGCGGCTCTGCACATCGTCGACCGCAAGGGAGAGAAACTCCGCACGTTCGATTTCTGTGAGGTGAACACGGTCGCGATGGAAGAGTCCCAGGTGAGATTATTGCTGCAACCCCTAGTTTTTGCTGTCGAAATTTTCGAGGGAATCTCGAAACGATATCTTGAATGCTTGCGTAATTCGTTTACGGGCTTGCGAAGAGAAACACCGGCATGTGGAAATCGTTTATAATTATTTTACTTATTTCAGTCTAAATGAGAAAATATAAAAATAATTTATGGATCAGGACACGTTCTTAATGTCGCTCAATAATTTCCTCCGATGGTAATTAATTTGTAACTTTTAGGAAAACGAGAACGGGCACCGAAAAGCGTTGATCCTGCTGCGGATACCGCGGGACTACGACCTTGTCCTTGAACTGGATTCGTTGGCCTCGCGTAAAAAGTTTATTGCGAAACTTGAGGCATTTCTGACGTCCCATAAGAAACATTTCACTCTGTCCGAAGTGAGCCGGGAGATCATGCTCGCGAAAGCGGAAACGAAGGAACGCCGTCAGAAGAAACTCGAACAGGTTCTTTTCTTATTATTTAATTGAATTGGTTCCCATTTCGCCACTTATGGGTTCTTCTCACTTTCGTGATTGGTGACTTTTTCTCGCAGTTCTTCAGGGAAGCTTACGCGTTGACGTTTGGCTTACGGCCCGGTGAAAGGCGCCGACGATCCGAGGACAGCGACAGCGGGGAAGTCGTTACCGTGATGAGGACCTCGCTTTCTAAAAGCGAGTTCGCCAGCGCACTGGGAATGCGGGCGGACGCGGTGTTCGTTAAAAAAATGTTTAATATCGTCGATAAGGACAGGGACGGGCGAATTTCGTTTCAAGTATGTGCCCTCGAAGAGTTCATATGGAAAGATATCGACAATTCTGGTATCGATCAGCGTTTTTACTGCTTCTTCTAGGAATTTTTGGACACCGTATTATTGTTCTCGCGTGGGAAAACCGAAGACAAATTAAGAATCATTTTTGATATGTGCGACAAAGATAGCAATGGAGTAATCGATAAGGAAGAATTATCAGAAATGCTTAGATCATTGGTAGAAATTGCACGAACGACCAGTTTATCGGACGATCATGTCACCGAATTGATCGACGGGATGTTCCAAGTAAATTTTTTATTATAAGAATATAACAAAATAAGAATATGTTAAAAAATTTTTAAATATTCTCTGAAATCTAATTTAATTATCTAAAAGAGCAATTATTTTATTAGGCAAAGTTCGATGAAAACGTGCATGTTCGTATATTATAAATGTAAAAACCGTTTAGTTAAAACGCAGTCGATTTCAGGACGCCGGGCTCGAGAGAAAGGATTACCTCACGTACAACGATTTCAAGTTGATGATGAAAGAGTACAAAGGAGATTTCGTGGCGATCGGTCTTGATTGCAAAGGCGCGAAACAAAATTTCCTCGACACATCAACGAACGTGGCTCGCATGACTAGCTTCCATATTGATCAACTTCCGCCGGAGGACTCGAAGAGTTGGGTTCGAAAGCAGTGGGATGCGGTTTCCACGTTCCTCGAGGAAAACCGTCAGAATATATTTTATCTATTCGTATTTTACGTTACGACCATTGCTTTGTTCGTCGAAAGATTTATATGTGAGTTACTTACGGTTTGAAAGATTTTTGAATACGTTTCGGTTAATTGATCAAAATTTCAGATTATTCTTTCATGGCTGAGCACACGGACTTGAGACACATTATGGGTGTCGGTATTGCCATCACCAGAGGATCTGCAGCAGCCTTGTCTTTCTGTTATAGTTTACTTCTTTTAACAATGTCGCGCAATCTCTTGACGAAACTTAAAGAATTTTCTATTCAGCAATACATCCCTCTCGATTCGCACATACAATTTCACAAAATTGCTGCGTGTACTGCACTGTTTTTCTCTGTACTGCACACGGTGGGGCACATGGTTAATTTTTATCACGTTTCCACCCAACCAATAGCTCATCTTCGGTGTTTAACCAGTGAAATTAGTTTCCCCAGTGACGCTCGACTGACGATTTCCTTTTGGCTTTTTAAAACCGTGACAGGTGAATATCTAATTTCTGTTCCCGATAAAAATATCTCTAATAAAATATAATAAAAATTCTTCCTTGCACAGGTTTGACAGGAATCTTATTATTTATTGTAATGACAATCATTTTCGTTTTCGCGCATCCGACCATCCGTCAAAAGGCGTACAAATTCTTCTGGTCCACTCACAGTTTGTACGTTGTACTGTACGCTTTGTGTTTGATACATGGCTTGGCTCGCATAACTGGTTCGCCACGATTTTGGATCTTCTTCGTCGGACCTGCTATTATTTATGCATTAGATAAGGTAAACCGAACAATTGTTAAAATATCGTTTTATTATCGTTATAAAATGAGTATTGGATACGTTTTTACAGGTGGTCAGTCTGCGGACCAAATACATGGCGCTTGATATAATTGAAACGGAATTGCTACCGTCAGATGTGATAAAAATCAAATTCTATCGTCCGCCAAACTTGAAATACTTGTCTGGGCAGTGGGTTCGTCTGTCCTGCACCGCATTCAGGTCAAACGAATTCCATTCTTTCACACTGACATCCGCGCCACACGAGAACTTCCTCTCGTGTCACATCAAAGCTCAAGGACCATGGACCTGGAAGCTTCGCAATTATTTCGATCCTTGTAATTATAACCCGGAGGACGAGCATCCAAAGATAAGAATAGAGGGCCCGTTCGGTGGTGGCAATCAGGACTGGTATAAATTCGAAGTCGCTGTGATGGTCGGCGGCGGGATTGGAGTTACCCCTTACGCTTCCATGTTGAATGATCTTGTCTTTGGAACGTCCACGAACAGATATTCCGGTGTCGCTTGTAAAAAGGTAATTATATCGGGTTGATAATCAAATAATTGCAGATTTTGTCAAAAGCAAAATCCACAATCATTTAGTTACCAATACGAAGATATGATTGAAGCTAATTATCAATCTAATAAATTCATAAATTTTTATCAGTCAAAAAACTTAATGTTACTTTTTAGGTTTATTTCTTATGGATTTGTCCCTCCCACAAACACTTCGAATGGTTCATTGACGTACTAAGGGATGTCGAGAGGAAGGATGTTACGGATGTATTAGAGATTCATATATTTATTACGCAATTCTTTCACAAATTTGATTTACGTACGACCATGCTGGTAAGTACGTCGATTCCGAAATTATTTGCGATGTGTGAACAAGTTGAACGATCTGCAATTTATCTGTTGCAGTATATCTGCGAGAATCATTTCCAGAGGCTATCTAAGAAGAGTATATTCACTGGACTGAAAGCGATAAATCATTTTGGTCGACCTGATATGACTTCGTTCTTAAAGTTTGTTCAGAAAAAGCACAGCTATGTAAGTTACAATGAAATTATATGTAGAATGGCTTCCGCGTAAAATTCATTAATTGATAAGTGATCTTGTCAGAATAATTCTTTTAACCAAGCAATATTGTTCAGATGGATACACGACCTAAAACTACTGAATGTGTTTCATATTTGTTTTGTTTCTATTATCAGGTCAGCAAAATAGGAGTGTTCAGCTGCGGGCCTCGTCCCTTGACGAAGAGCGTGATGTCTTCGTGCGATGAAGTGAATAAAGGCCGCCGTCTGCCTTACTTTATTCATCATTTCGAGAACTTCGGATAGTCCAAACGACGAACGAGAGGAAGTCTGAGTTGTGAATCGAATGTACATAATTTATGCATCTCTTATTTATATAACGAGTATTATATTTCTTATTTATGACAACGAGAAACTGAATTATTCATTTATATTTTGATTACGCCAATGAACTATTGATGTCAGTTCCCTGTTGTGTGTGATACGGCAATGATAAGCAGAACTGATTAAACTGAGTGAGAGACAAATCCTTCTAAAAATTCCATTTCTACTTTTGACGTCCCGCAAATTAAAATACTGTTGATTCTAGATTTAGGATTTAAAATAAAAGCCACTTTAAAATGTTAAAAAATTTACTAATGACAAACAGTTCTAAATGAGTCAATCATTGATGATCCTACGTGAGGACGACGGAAATGGATAAGACCAGTTGTTCTTTGCAGAATCCTCGTGCTGGAAATCGGACGGTTCATGTGACGTGTATCCTCGATTTATCACACCTTGCGTGTCTTCTTTGACGTCATATCTGTTTTGCAACTTCGACGACAACTGACTAAAATCATTGCAAAATGATAGGTTCAGTATATTAATTGTACATATTAACATTTCAAGTTAAGAGCAAGACCTTATTATTCGATCGCCGAAAGAATCCTCAATTTTTGGCAGTCTCCGCCTAATATTCCTTGTATCAAAACTCTCTTCTATGATAACGTGTCTGTCATACGGTGTATCATAATCAACTTCCAATATCGTGGAAAATTGATTAGGAAAAATCATGTCTATTGCTGTAATCACAACTCCGGCAAACAGACAGCCAATACCTGAAGGAATTAGCTTCTTGAATTATTTACTTCCATTTTCAAAATTGAGTACTAACCCGATAATAGAATTAACCAATAATTCCACCCTAAATTGAAGACGAGAATAGAACCGTCGATATGCGCTATCAGAGGTTCGCACGGTAAGAGTGCCCAATAAATTAAATTGGTCAGCAGCATGCAGATTCCGGTGGAGATCATGCCGTAAGCGCCATACCGCGGCACTACTATTAATAAAAGGTTCATCAGTACCCAAGAAGCAAAGGATGTCCTAGAAAAATCAATTAGTCATCGTACAAGATAAAATAATATACAATACATCACAATTTCAAAGTGATTCAATGTCGAAGGCATTTGCAAGAGTTACCTTGAAGCCATCGACATGTATATGTAATATCGTACGCACCAAAGCATAAGCGATGCGTAATAACCAGCCTGCCGATATTTACTCCCCCAAGAAAATCCTTCCTGATGAAGACTGAAATATTCGGCTAGAGAAACAATAGGAAACGGTGCTCCTTGGTTCAGCGCTTGCTTAAACGCGCTCGTCATCTCGCCTGTACTTCTCCACCAGAATTTTTCGTTGTACTCGACATCATCCATTGGATTATCGCTGTTCGGTATCACTTTGTATAGAAATTAATTAAAATGAAGCTTTCACTTTTGCGTGCATTCTAGCTATTGTTTATTTCAATTAACTCCCTGTTTCTCCCTTCACAACTAATTCGTGTATATCTTGAAATAGTAACAGGGAACTAGCCTTGAATTGGTTTCGTACAAACAATAGCCAGAGGCTGGTTAATTCTATAATCTACAGTGACTCACGCCTGTACGTGATGTTTATGTGCATCAGTCCTATGTATCCGCCGATTTCAGCGGCAGTTTTCTGCCTGGAAAACGCACTGTACGTGCTGACGATCGTCGCGGAACTGGTGTGCCACGAGGATCCATACTGGGCCACTGTACGTAAACAAAATTGAATGTACTTCGAGAGAAATCGATTAAGGTACGTGTAAAGTGGACCAAACGAACCTTGAATCGACGCTCCAACGAAAAGGCTCAGGGTCACCGTGAGGAACGTGCTCAGTCGCTACGCAGGACATTTGATGCTCGCGTTAAACGAAATCTCAAATAAATATTCTTCCGTAACGATGGATCACTGACCTCCTTTCGTATCCCAGGGAATATGACTAGGAAGGCGGTGAAGATGGTGCCGAAGATGACGAACACGATCACCAGAGGTACGTCTCCCGTGACGGGTGTGCGATTGCTATAACTGTACAACGTGGGGCCGCCGTCGATGCGAAACGCGTCGAACCAACCCTTCATCGTGCCTGATCAAACGAACCGGCCAGTTCCGGTTCCCTCCGCGCACCGTTAGACATCGGAGGCTCTCCCTTAAATAGCGCCTGTCGGCACCCAACAGTGAACGGACATCGATGCAACGAGTTTAAAATGCTATTTAACTAAGTTGGCTCGGTCAAACTTTTCTAGAGGTGTACCTTACGTCGGCACGCTCGGCTGCTCGAGTCCAAGGGCAATCGTTGTGAAATCAGAGTTTATCCGAGGACCAACGTGGAGAGCACGGAGGCAGCGCAGACACTAAGGCCCCGAGTAGGTTAACGGGTCTTCGAAAGCGATCTCCGAGCACTGGGTAGAGGGGACCGGATCGCTAGAGAGGGGCGCTGGAAGAGAAAATGCGAACAGGTGGGGTGGACTCTCTCTCTCTCTCTCTCTCTCTTTCTCTCTGAAAGTGATGGAGGCGAGAACGGGACCGGAAGCCGTTGTTCAATCAACCATCAGGGCACGGAAACGCGGGATCCGTACTTTGAAACACGCGAACCAATGTGAGGACAGGCGTGTAACGAATCGAAGTTAAAACCTTAAAACCGTTTTTTTTTTAATAATTGCTTAGGTACTCAAGTTCACTCGCATCAGATAGCTTTGAT
>SHCU01000003.1:1576314-1590323 GCA_004307685.1 Ceratina australensis
TGTATGTTGAAATGTAATGACTTGATGTGAGAGCGAGTAAATGTAGATATAAGAATTTTGTATTGATTAATAAATGAATGGAAAGAAATCTAGGCGGTTTTATTTCGCGATCCTTTACCAAATGACCGAGCGAAGTGATAAATGTAAATATACGAATTTTTTAAAGAGTTATCAAATCGTATAGATATCTGAGTATCGAAAGATAGAGAAAATATTCAATTTCGTTCTGACTTTTACCACTGCACCACCTACTCGACGTTCCTTCTTTATCCCTTGTCCTTCGCTTTAATTAATCGGGGAGAATAACTGAGGCTCGGTTTATCAAAATCAAATATCGTAATACCTAAATCACCGCTAAATCTGTTCTTAGCTACCTGCAACGATTAAACAGATTGGAAATAATTTCACAATTCACATTAACAAATTATACATACAAATGTTTATTTTCACGCAGGTTAAAGATGTTGTCACTTTCAAACGTGAAAATTATGTCTACGTCAAACAGTACATTCTGCTTCGAGCATTGCAATATCAAAGCCTAGACTTCATACTCTTTTTAAATTTCGTCCGCCTAGGGGACGTACACAGCTAAACGAGGTGGCTACGATTCGCTGTCCCTAGCTGTACACAGGAATAGGTAGTGCAGTGGTAGTGAATGTTGTGTAGGGAATATTACTAACACTAAATTAATTACTAACGAGATTGTAAGAAACACTGCTTGGTATAACAACAGGTAAAAAGAAGGAGACTTGCATGTATCTAAGGACAATGACGATTGTTCGACGGTTGTCATATAGGTTGTATCGTTGCATGATAATCACTGAAAGTGAAGCGTACTTAAATATCGTATAGATTATAGATAAATAATAAATAATGTGCGTTCCAAACTTAGTAACTAAATGCAGTTCACCAAATATTTTGTGGTATCAAACGGACGTTACGGTTGTAATTCGTATTTTACTGCCAGATGTAGAGAAATACTATCTTCGAGTTGAATGTGATAAGTTATTATTTAGGTATATTTCCAACTGAAATTATTGATATTCACCACATACTTATATTCCTAATTATCTAATTAATATTTATGTATCACGATTTTAGCACGAAAATAAATTCGAAAAATTATTATCTGTGTTTATATCTTTTCGGTGTCGTATTTGCGGAAAAAACATTTCATAAAAATACAGGCAGAGAGATTAGAATTACACTTCAAAAAGGCCAAAAATGTAAAATATTCGCTCGTTTATTTATTTATTTTTATTATATATATTATTTTTTGTTTATTCATAATTTTCACAAATGCAGGGATAGAATGGTTAAGGTTGTGTGTTGAAAAGACAAAAAACCCTTTAATTAGTGTAGATACAGACCATGTACACGTAGACAATTGTCTTATAAAAGGTAATTCTAGTACTTTATTAAAAATTTATGCCTATGTATACTTCTTTATAATATAAAAAAGTAATTAATAATTAACGTTTAACCATAACATTGTATAAAGAATTATATAATTTTTCTATATGAAATTATGCAGAATTTAACAAAAATTGTTTTATCACAGGAAAGGAAAGCTTTACAGAGTTTAAAATTAGAAATAATATAACTAATATAATGCCTGATGTACCATCTACTGATGAAGAAGAATCTGATGATGAAGATATGGATAACATTTTCGATTAATCAACCCATTAAAAATTGTTGACATGATTTATATACTATATTGTTAACAATTTAAACGAATTGACTGGTTAATAAAATTTTAATAAAATAGCAGTTTAAATTTGACAAAGGTTTTATTCTTTCGAACATTACTCTCAATTTATCAAAAAAGTACATTTATTTAATAAATAATTTACTATACATAAAGATTTTACTTGTACTGGCACATGAATGTAAAAACAGAAGTAATGACAAAATAGTAGACTGTATAATCACATATACAGTTTCGTGTAGAACAAAATTGATATTTACGTAAATGTCTTTAAAGTTAAATGCTTAAGAACATTTACGTAAATGAGTAGTAACTAATGTACGATCATTTCAATAGTAGCTTTCTATATCTTCTTGATTGACAATAACAGTGTATTCTGAATTCGATTAAAAGAGAATATTGAACTCTAAGCTTCCTATTATGCATACAGTATAAAGTTTAACATTGAACGAGGCGAGTCAATACATTTTTGCTTGCTTTTCGATATAAAACTTGTTGCACTAGTTCAAAATGAATTCATGAAATATCATTTATGTACTTTTTTGGAATGTCTTCACTTTATATTTGTGATATGCAAGATACATGACGCAACTAATGCAGCTACTCACTGAACACAGGCTCCACGAGTAATATTGCTCTTATCTTTGGCAGAAAGTTTCAAGTTTTGAAATGTTTTGCGGTAATCAAAAAGATAAAATAAATGAATCGTGATCATGAAATGAATTTTCTTAGAATCAAATTTAATATGTATTTAATAATCGATTAATGAGTGCATATTAGTGCCGTGGAACTAGCACGATGGTACTTTATCACCCAACAAGGAACTTCTTTAAATGCTAATGAGCACAAATCATCACATTACACATACATCTAACACAAACTTTGTACCAATGGAAATAATAGTGACATATTAAAATTTGTTTTTATTATAAAACAATGATATTTAAACATTTTGATATAAGTAAATTTTTGTACTAAAAGTGTAAATTTTAATATACTTAAAAAATGTACTATCTTGGTAGCAATATATACAAATTATCTACAAATTGTGAGAAATAAAATGTTTTCGAAAATTATTTTTACATTCAGTTTCCAAAGATTACCTATCAATATTTACCTATCAATGTAAATAAAAGTGTTTGTAGAACATCAAATCCAAAAATTAAAATATTTCTAGCGCCATGATCTGAATTATTTGTTTCCATGTTAACTTATATAATACTTATATAACATTGTACTATGTATGGACAAAATCTAACGACTTGCAACAAGCAAATAGAGAATAAAGACCATTAATCATCTAAATCTATTTGACAGAAAGTATGCCAAACCATCGTCTATCCTCGCGTTTGTCCACGTACATTTACGTTTTGCATACTTAATGCTATTAAATAGGATTTATTTGTTCGCATATGACTATCAACCTTCTAGAGAAAGTCTTTGGTTAATATTCTCGATTCTTATTTTCATTTCCCTGAGAACGTCTTCGGCGAGATTATCGACGGTAGTGTATCTTACTTTAAAGAAGTTGAATATATCTACAAGGAATTCGATTACTTGATCTCTGAAATAATGACAAGTAGAGCGCAAACTTCCCTCTGGGCCTAAGAATCCCCACACAAGCACGGGTGTGATCTGCTCAGAAATTGAGTAGAAATGTGCCAGGAATCCTTTATCATACTTCAACATCTGTCTTTTACCCATAAGAACTGACCATACAGCAGTTCCGATTGCCTTAAACATAAAACATACATTAAGTCATTGAACTAGGAACAAACTTATCGCTTTCAAGTTACTCACAGTTTCACGAAAACTGGCGGATATCCATCTGTTCTGCAGAATAGCTTTAATCGACGAAGGCGGTTTCTCGACTTCCTCGAAGGCATCTAATAGAATAAAATCAATTAGAATGTCATAAAAACTCATACACTTCACACCTCGTCCGGTTAACTCCTCTTCCATGATACTATGATTATTTGGATCCTGTAAGAACTCCAACATTCGTTCGTAATGCATCAAATAATCCTTTGGATCCTAACAAGGGAAAGCATTTGTTAACAACCGAATTGTATCACACTGAGCCGTGGTGTATTCTCAATCAGAAGTAAATTATATCTGTTGTGTATACCCTGTCTGCATACATGATCAAATCGCTAATCACTTGTCGGCCTATGTCCGCGATCCATTCGGTTGTAGATGGTACAGTGAACAGCTTTGTATACGCTTGTCGTAGGCAATGCACTTTAGCTAAATATTCTACATCCGAACCACATTTTACCAACTCTGTATGCAGTCGTCTATAATCAATATATAAATTGTAACAAATTGCAAGAGGATTTTAATGTTTTCTACCTAGTAAAAAGATTTACCTGCAAGGAATACTTTGATCTTCGTGTTGCTTCAGAGCAGCGTGATAAAGCTTTTGTTTCTCAAAATGTGGAAAGAACTCGGAAAATTCTTCGAATTCTCGTAAGTCTGCAACCTAAATTCATATTTTTTATTCGCAATTGAAGGTGTATGGAATTACACGTGAACAAAAAATGTTTGCTTACCCCATCGCGCGCAGATTCGAAAGATTCTGGAGAAGATGCAGCATCCGCTTTGTCCTTACCGGATATCCGACTACCTATATTTGAAGGCCTATGGCTATCTACACTCTCCTCGTCTTCGTTACGGAACAATACCGAGTGCTGTAAAAATTAAATTTTCTTTCATTTCTTGTCTTTAAAAGCAAGTAGAATAACTTTTAAACGTTATTTTATCACACGTGACAGAATTTATAATGCAAATGTAACATTTATACTGGACAATCACGTGCGTTTGCAGTAAGACCGTTGTAAATTAGATTCATACGGCCGCAGTCGCGGTGCCGTGAACTTCCTATGTAATAATTCCTTCTTGCGTTAGGTCAAGTGACTCATTGCACTAATTACCTCGGTTATCATTTAAATTGGATTAATTCCCATATTCTTTTTATACAGCAGAAAAGTAATTGATGAATGCGATAGAACGGAATTACAGGAAATAATAAAGAAAAGATTTCGACGAAGGGAAAGTAAAATTGATATCGATGTTGCCTTAAATAGAAATGATATTTACAACTGCAGTTTCCAGTTCGAAAGCAACGCGTGTTGAAAAATCGATTTCCTGCGTCCGCCGATTACTTCATCAATGTCCAGGATTAATAAAAAGAAGAAAAGACTCGTGATAGGCTCACCTGATCGATGAAAAGGAGCTCTGCGTGGCTTTGGATTTGATAAGCCATGTCAAGAAGCTCTTGGACGTCATGGGTAAATGCCGCATCCGCCTTGGATGGTAATGCGAGCGTGTCATTATTGAGTGAAGAGCTGAATGCTGTAAGAGCATCCTCCCAGCAATAGAGAGCCTTTTCCAGAGCCTCCAATCCTGCGTCATTAAATTAACATCGTTTTACATTTGTCAATTTTCATTTTCGCCGTGCACATATCACACAAACGACGAATTCGAGCATGTTTAATTCGTTTAAGAGACACGCTCGCGCAACAGGAAGGAGATTCACGTGGGCACAGTGTTCACCTTTGTGATTCTCATCATGTATTACAAAAAGATATATTTTTTATTTTAAATCACATTACGCACGTTTCAACTTTTATTACGTCTCGTTCCTGCTGGCTTCTGGTTAACATTATACGTATAATACACTATTTTATAATAAATTAGTACTGAACAATCTGCTTGACTTATTTTCAATACTACGATAAAGAAGTGTTCAGATTTAATTAAAGCGGTAAGAACATGTGCTTTAATACGGGAGGAAGTAAATAGTGAAAATGTGCATTCATTATCACAATTTCAAGCAGCTATAAAAATATTTATTATTCGCAATGACATTCGGAGCGGTGCATTGTTATTGTAAAATAACTATCCATAGACTATCTCTTACACTGTGACCTTTCAACTGAAATTCGTAGCTCCTTGCCTCGCTTATGCTGACATTATTACATGGATATACATATGTATACATGTAGCTCTATGTACAATACAAAATAGACGGGGATAGACGAATCTAATACTTTCACTTCCTTTTCCTCAGTTTAACCAGTGCTCGAAGCACGACTTCGGAGTTCTCGTTTTTGTTTACACGAGATTTAAGTGCTATCGCTTTCTATTATAGGATAACTGTTTTTTTCACTTCAACGACTTTTTTTCATGTCCACGATTTCTACATTCATTGATTCAAGCGATGTTGGCTATTGATTTTGTAATGATCCTGTATTTCGACGTCAGATTTTCGTTTTTATGCAATGTTCACTTTAAACAGCGTTGCGTAAAAAATTATGTACTCAATTATCACGAAACCAGTTTTACAGTTTGCGGTATCTAATTACTTGGGAATGTGAAAAAAAAAACAAATGGTAACACTTTACTTTAGAGAGATTCGTGAAAGACGTTGGACGCGTTTTCAGACAAACCAGGAAACGCCTTGAATCGGGTAGAGGCCTCAGACGAATGTCGCGACTGCGAGGTACTTGGCACCCGCACAAGAGGCAAAGGTAAGGTTCAACGACTGATTTTGCGAAAGCAGATTTCAAAATGAGACCCTGTTGGCCGGCGTGTCGGCCAGTCAGCAAAGAGACCGGGTAAAGGGTTGAGGGCGTCTACTTAACAGTGTCACGCTGTCGCAGGATTTAAATTCCGAGTCGGTGACGGCATTCGCCGTATTCAACGTTTTGTCACCCGTGAATTGGCGCGCACACATGAAATTCGTCGCCGGACGGAAACAGAGCACGCGCCATATCAATTAAGAAGTATCATTCGTATCCCCGAAGGGTAGCACCTATTACTTTCAATCTGCGAAGAGGAATAAACTTCATGTGCAACCTAAATACATCAATGACTATCTATAAAATCCGTTAATCGCAAATATAAATACTGATTTACATCGACGTCACGTACACGTCGTTTACACGCCGTATTGAGGAGAATCTGCGCAAAAATAAGTTTATAAATAATTTACATCGCGCGAGGGGAAAGAATGAATGGAACTCCCCGATCAGAATTTCAATTTTTATCCAAGCCTATTTTAGCTGTTGCAATCTCAAAGGAAGGGGATGCACCGGGATAGAAAAGAAAATATATTCAGCAAAGTTGGGGTGTTTCCCAGTGACGTAGTCATCTAAAAACATTTTCACGTTCAAGATTCATTTATAAATAAATTACGAAGAGAAAATCAGATAAATGAAATAGTCGATTCGATCGATTGAAATTATAAAGTGCACGCGTTAAACGTTCAAGACGAAACCGGTTATCGTCTCCCGTTTGTACAGAATTTCGTGCGGTGGAAAAGAACTTGGAAAGGCACGATGAACAACCGGTGCCAAGCTGGTAGGCATAAGGATCCTCTATTTAACTAAGAGGCGCGATGATCCCGTGCGACGACGTATGAGTCTAGTACATCCAAGGAGAGAGGCTTTCGCGGTGGCGAGCCTCTAGCCCTTGAGAATTCTCGCAACCCCCGTTACAGGGAAGATACACCCCGAGGAATCCAGCACTGCGATGCTGCCGGATGGTTGGCGTCAATAATACCGAAGTGACGTAATCCTTTTCCAGGTTCGTTATTGGAGGATGTGTCATCCAATGGGGAGGGGTCGATACGGCAGCTGGGAGGCGCGCGCGTTCTCAAAGTGTGCTCGAAGCACGCGTTGCAGCATCGCGCCAGTAGTGCGCTGCTCGAACCACCACGGCGAGCAAGGTAGCTTCGAAGCTTACGGCTGCCGTGTGAACGAAAGAGAGCCACGCGAAAGCAACGCGAGATAAACGAGGACCGGTAGACCGCGCGAGAGAAGGAAGAAGCGACCGGGTAGAGAAAGAAGGGAGGGTAGGACACACGGTGGGCCGTGGGTGCTCCGCTCGCGCTGGCGTCAGTTATTCGGCTTGCCGCTTGTTTGCCGGGTGTGTGGTACGGTCGTTCACAATTTTCAATTGCGAGCCACCGGGCCGTTGACATTACGCGAAATTCGTAACGTCGTTTATCAGGAAGCACGCGGTACAGAATAAAATAGAACAGACCGAGACGCCTAGTGCCATCATCGTGTAATCCCATTGATGCCAGTATTCGGACGCTCGCATTATTTGGATTAAAGATAATGCAATAGTAAGTACGAATGTTTCCTTCTCTACGATTATCGAACTCTCGTCGGTTTCGTCGGATACACGCGTCGACTCATCACCGTCGAGGAAAAACGTCACTTTACTGTGCGAACGTTATTACATTCTATTTAAGAAACTATCGTATTATCGCGAAAAGTGCGTGGATCCTAAGGGAGTGTTTGAATGAATTGTTACAAGGAATTGTTCTAAATAGTTCGATTTGGGAGATCAATCGGCGTGCCTGAATCGCAGTAGAGGAAACCGTAAAATTATACACTTGGAAATACGTTACGTGTTTCATGACGCAATAGAATACCATGAAAACCGAACTACACCGCAATGGCCGATGTCTTTGTCTAACGAAAGAATGAAAACTTTCATCGGTTCACGGCAGTATTCGAGATCAGGTATACCATCGGTATAGGTCAAGTTCAGGGGTCAATACCTCCGTACCCGTTGAATCTCGAATAAAAGTGAATGCCGTAAATGTAGCAATAGCACCGCGCGCACCGACAGATCGATGGAGGTGCCTGCTGCGCTGGTGAACTTGGAAATTTTCCTAGCACACGCGCACTTCCTGCACCCGTGATATTTGCGTATATCTGTTACAGTACATCTTGCCTTACACGAGTCATGTATGCGCTTCCATTAAACCTTAAAGTACAACAACCGATATTACGGTGTCGTGAATGCAAGTGATGTAATCATGGCTCGTTGGAAAATGTGAACGATCTCAGGTCGTTCACGTAACCTGTTTGAATTTTTGGCATACGCTGCTATCTGGCAACCGTAAAACCTATTGACAATCGTGTGATGTTAAATTCATAACGAGTCAGACGTATCGTCAAATTTATCATTTGTAATGTGCGTTACGTTCCGGGGCACGAGGTTGCTTTCTTCGATATCGGTTTTTCTCGTAAATGAAAATAATGCACATTCATATGATTGAATAGGATCTACGCCTGATTACTTCCAATGAAGATGCGCGCCGTTTAAAAAACGATAATTGCGATGCGCGAGGTGCCTTTGATGAACAACATCCTCTTGATATTAACACGCAACCGATCTATCTTAGTACAAAATTGTGTGCATGCGGGAAGTATTTTATACACCGCTTTTACCGTTCGACACTGTCAGTCTCGTTAAATTGATCACCGAAGGGTTTGATCTCATACAGGAATATCTAAAGCGTGGAACACATTTCTACCTTAGATTCTATTATGATATTCAGAGAATTGTCAAAGCGGCGTATAGAACGTCGCGGAAATAGGAGTGACCGAATGTATGAAACCGGTACTCGAAAAAAAATCACTACAATGGAACACATAGTCTGGCATAAAACGAAATACAAATCGATGCTCCAAAGCGGCGACCTAGATAACCCCACCTACGGCGATGACTCGAACGATGCAGAAATTTAGATAAATACACTGCGAAATACTGTACGTGGTAGTAAACGATTTTGGATTATAATAACTAAAACTGTAACGTTTCGCGCGTTACGCTGCGATGAGCCTTTGGCAAGAGAGATAAAGCGAATATAAAGAAGTAAGGAGAGAGGAGCTGTAGGCGATGATTATTAATAAACCGAGTGGGTTTTTTTAAAAATATGTATACGAGGTGTCGATGGATGGATAGATGAGCGCAGATTCTACTATCATAACAAGATACATGACATGATCGTGTCGGTTATTAGGTAATAGTGGATCCCCTGTCGAGGATGCTTCGACCCTGATGAGGCTAATAAAAGTGACATCATTATCGCTCGCCGCAACGAGCTTTTAACCTACGTTGCTCGCTCTGATTTTCATAATCTGGTTCACATCATCGAGAATCCTCTACCCCATTAGCTAGTTGCATTTTCTGCTAACAGAGAGTACTTTCATTTTTATTAACCCTTGCCGTGCGAAGGTGGATCGTTTATGTCCGGGCAAAATCTATCTGCGTCAGAGTACTACTCTATTTCTATGATCAATTAATTTGCATGAAAGTATTTTGATTCCTCTATAAAGCTGTAAGTTCAATGGTACTACTTGAATCTCCATGATGCTAACGTGTAGGAAACAGGCGTCGAACGCAATGGCCCATCATTATGTAATTAAGATGTTGAGAGAAAGTAAGGGTTAACGATCATCGAATCTACTTCAAGCATTAAAAGAATTTAATCGGACGTTCGAACGTTTTGCTTGGAAGCAGTATTAATACCTCTATTATCCTTGGAAGGAAGTAAATATGTATTCCAGAACACCGTGGAGCAAGTAAGAGGGTAAAAGGTGTACGCAAACCCCACTCAGGCTTTTACCTTCGTAAAGTAGACCGGCGGAGGTCACACTATATGACTGCGGGCCACGTCAGCTGGAAAGATCCTCTATATCTCGATAAACCCGAGGTTCGATGCCTGACACGTTTTGCTCTTCTTCAACGGCGTGCTAAAAATTGCTCACATTTTGCATCTCAATTGACGCGGCTCTTTTCCTCGATACACCCTCGAGCATCGAATATTAAAGTGATATATTGAATTTCATCGGAATATGCATCGAAGACGTAATGCATTCTGTTATTTGATTACAGATATATATATATTTATTTCGAAGGCTTGATGATCATTTAAACATCTAAAAATAGCCTACGGAATAATTTCGTCTTCAAGTTTCATCGGAGTGACGCGAGCCCTCTCCGTCCGGCTCGTCGTCGTTGAACCCGGTTCAATTCATTGAACGTCATCATAGTATTAGAACTATTTTGATAAACGACTCCGCGTGGGCGCGCAAGGAAAGCTTCGTGCTCGAACGCGTCGGAATTCGAGTGTGTACCTGGAAACGTGCACGATAGAAAGTGGTATAAGGTCAACGTGTAAATATACACAATGCGACAGTGACTTTGTAATTATTCATAGAACGCGTACAGCTGTAGCCTCGTTAATCTCGCCGCCCGATTATCTTTCGATCGAAATCGATTACGTATGTCTTTGAACCGTGAGAAACGGGAGGAACGATACTTTCAACGCCGTATCGAAACGTGTAGCGGTCTTGTTATTTTTCTTCTGGCTCGTTCATCTCTTTCCGCAATGAATCACCCGTCTAGAATCGCGGGATGATTTCGTTTCGCGGCCAACGCTACGTACAGAGAAATGGATAGAGCAACAAGATTAACACCGTTAGAACGTTTACGCTTCAATGTCATAACTGCTTCCTGCACTGCGTTTTGACTGTTATTTTCAAACTTAAGAGGATAAGCTTTCAACTCCGTTACGTGTCATATGAAACACGTAATATTTCAGCGTCGATGGTAGTTCAACGTGAGGACAAATCGAAAACAGTATGGAGTAAGTTCGTGGATAACGAAGCACTAGAAAAACTGCATTCACGTTGAAAGGGATCAAGGAGCGCTATTCCAATATCGCGAATCGCGATTGAAGTGGAGGATTCGTTGAATTGGATCTGAAGGACCTTTAAATCGGCCTGAATAAATCGTTTCGGAATTAAATACAAAGCTTCGGGCGTAATCGATTATTCAGACTTTGCATGAGACAAGAAAGAAGCTGATGAAACGAGGAATTCATTGATCGTTAATTCAACGTACATAGAGATTCCCGACCTTTGATTGACAGTAGAAATTAGAAGCGATGGAAGAGACTCGGTCTGGAAATAAAAATTGAAAATCTATTTTTAAATACGCAGCATAGTATGCCGGAGTGTGATATAAACGTCTACGACGATATGAGGGGATCCTGCTGGCCGTAAACTGGTGTTTCAATTTTCAATGCACTCACGGGCAATCGAGCGACGGAAATGAGTTTAACAATGACTGTAGAGAGACGATCCGGTTGCATAGGTGCCCTTGACAGTGATAAATAGATATTGCAGCCGCCCGTTGCCTTATCGCTAGGACATTCATATGGAAACGTAAAATTTCTATCGGCGACCGGTTTCGTATCATTTCACGAACACCTCGCATTTAAAAATTTCCGTTCCGCCAATTTTATCGCCTCGCTTCGGACAATTTATTTCGCGGCTAAAACATGAAATTAAAATTTTATGTACATTTCAGTCGAATGAGAATGTTAATTGATTTTGATTGTACTGTTTGTCCTGCAAATAATCTGTATTGCATCCGAAGGTCAGCAATATCTTGATGAAATTTTACGAACAGAAACGACGGTGACGGTTTAAGCTCATTGTGCAATGATTTTTTAGGGTCAAGGAAACTACGATTCAAGGAACCCGTAGAGTGTAGAGCAACGACGGCCTTAGGTTGTTAGCATTTTAAAGCTTGTTCTGCGAGTACCCAATTGTCGCGATAAAATATTCTCGGTGCGTGACGTAACTGTACGAAAAAAAGAAAGAAGGAAAGGTACAGGACTCGCGTTCACGCGTAAAAACTTCGCGGATAAAACCGGTGTTCGATGTATGCGTGTACTATAGTTCGGTTGTACGTTGTACCCATGCTTCCAGATCTCCTACGAGCTTGTTTGACGGACAGACGCATTTGCATGTATCATCGACGTTATAATAGTCCTTGTCCGAGGCAAACTTTATTTGTAATGTTGATTACGCGGAGTTACTGCATCGCAGTTGTAAATTAAATGATTGAATAATGCTAGGAACAGGAACTCCCTCACGAAATTCAACTGGAGAGCTGACGCATTCGCGGCATGCAATGAATCACATTTCCCTCGAGCTTGCTATCGATTACCCCAGTTGGCGGAAGTTTTCATCAGGGTCAATTTCTGGAATTCATTTTTGGCATCTTACAGGCGCTCTTAATTGATTTCATCTGATCTTTGATAACACCGACATATTTATGAGTCGCAATTAGAGATATCCGTGACATGTTAATTACAGATATCTATTAGAGAGATTCGTTCCGATCTACATACTCCCCGATAGCAAAAAACCCATTAAGCCTTTCACTACAGTTGAGAATCTTAATCCAAGAAGCTTGCCATACCGTACACAATGTATATCAATGAGGGAAATAAAAGCAAGCGATACTCTTCTTTGTTCCATTGTGCAAAGCTCGCGACGCAGGGTAAATCCGAGGTGTCTCTCTTCGTGACGTTTGCTTTGTGCAAAATTTACTTCTTCCTCGTCATTACCGCAGTCTGAAGGACCTGTCGCGGTTTTTCTCTTTCTTTCGCCACTTCTCTTTTTTTTGACGCCAGCGTCCGACCAACGTGCGTGCATGCACGTGGCTAAGAAGCGCAACCCGTAAAGGAGCGCTCTTGACTCTTTCTCCGCCGCGTAGATTGCCACGCACAGGGGGTGTTATCATGGTAACGCTGATAGTACGATTGTGGAAAGTCGATACCATACTCATTCCGTATTCCTTAGTAGGGACATATGCTTTATCTACCTCCTAGCATGCCGAACACGACCCTTTTTGTTTACCTTACTCTTTTCAGGACAGAAATATGCGCGATAAACACGTATATTAGGTTACTAAATAAAATCCCTAATTTAAACGTTTTGAATAAAAGAAAATTGATTAAAAGCTCTCTTCTATCTCGAATCATAATTGATAATTTAACGAGTTACGTGTCAACGTGTCTATTATCGTGGATCACCTATACGCACGCGGTGCAGGAAGCGCGTTATCAAACAACGCAACGTGATGCAATTGCAATAAGTAGACCGTTAACGCGGTCGCGGTAGGAAATTTTCAAACGTAATTTTTCTATCAGCCGATTGAGAACAATTTTCTCACGCGAACGGTATTATTTAATACCGAGAGATTATATAAATTCGTGAGACGGTCACGCGTTTCGCGATTCGGGCCAGGCTGGCTAAGCTGCGAACCGTGTCGTGAAATCGGGGCTAAGTTCATTTGGAGCGAGTAGCTAATCTGATGATGATCGATCCGATTATCATTTTACTCGAACTTGAGACCTGGACATGGAAATTGGAGCGACACGCGAACTTGAACAGGATATGTCGTAGATCATATGATTACACGCATTCTTCTCACTTTATCTTTCGAATATTTTTAGTACTTATACCTTGTTACAAGAAGTATTAAAGTCAACATCCACTTATGAAACTGAGACGTCAGAGCTTAAAAAATTTTTAAGAAATTTGTAATATAAAAGTTGCTGTTTCCAATTTATTTCCTACCGCGTAGAGAGAGAGAGAGAGAGAGAGAGAGAGAGAGAAATTTATGGCTTTTTTTA
>SHCU01000003.1:1616040-1646875 GCA_004307685.1 Ceratina australensis
CTAAATATGCTGATCCTTCTACCATTGACGCATCAATTATTTGGCCCATATTACTTTTGTTGCGCTCGAATAATGCAAGTATTATACCAAATGCACACATTAGTCCTCCACCACCAAAATCTGCTACTAAATTAATTGGTGGTGTTGGTTTCTGACCATAACGTCCAAATAATGATAATAAACCTAAGAAGTATTAGAACTAATTTAGATTTAAAAAACTGAACATATTTGGCCACAAGAAATTATCAAATTACCTGATAAAGCAACATAATTTATATCATGTCCAGCCATCCTAGCATATGGACCATTTTGACCAAACCCTGTTAATCTAGCATATATCAGTTTACTGTTTGTTTTCATGAGGTCTTTTGGTCCCAGATTTAGTTTTTCCATTACTCCTGCCGAACAATATTATTCTTTCTACATAATATAATAATGATAACAATAATAATAATGATATTTAGATGTAGGACAAACCAGCTCTGTAAGGATCTATAAGTACATCACTTTTATTGCTCAGATTTCTAAATATATTAGCACCATCATTGGTTTTTAAATTTAATGAGATTGATCTTTTTCCACAGCCCAGAGGATCATTGGTGAAAGATTCATTAAGCTAGTAATTTGAAATTAATTCATTTAATGAATAAAAAAACTGAAATGCAGAAATTCAGTAATAATAATTACCTTGTTTATTTTAATTACTGATGCACCGAATTCAGCTAATATCATCCCACAAAATGGACCTGGTGCAAGACCAGCTAATTCTAAAACTTTTACACCTTTTAGTGGCATATTCGCTTGAGTTAAAACTGTGCTGGCTGGATTAAAAAATGCAATTTCATTGCAGCTTCCGAAGTTCAAAGACTACGTTATATTATGTATGTACATACATACATTTATCAAAATATAAAATTAATTCGTACTACAGCTGAAGAAGTATTGTGCAAGGATATTCGGGTACATTGTAATTATAAATAACGAGAATATTAAATTAAATATATTTATGTACCGACGATGACGACGACTCACGATCGCGACATTTTTTCAAATAGAATTTCAACATAATTTCGACTTTGATACCAAGGCGCCAAGCGGTCTACTTTAGAATGAACGATGATTAGTCCGTAGTATGGACCAGAAATGCCTGACCGTGCCTATGTTATGACCTACCGGACGCAAATATTAGAATACTTATTAGAAAATTTTCACCGAGGAGAGATTAGTAAAGAGTGCCAGCACTGCCAGTCCCTGTGTGGTGATCTGTTAATGCTTGTGCACAGATTCCTACCATGTTTTCTTCTGCCTCGAGCTCCCATAAGGCTGGCACTCTTTACGAATTTCTCCTCGGTGTCTTCTGTTATCGGCAACGCGTCGATAATTGGTCAACATAGTAATGCAGTTTAGAACTGCTTTGCTTTGTGTTTTCTGCTTTTTGATGGTGTGTATTCTAGAGGGCGTAAAAATTCGCGTTCTTTTTTTCTGCCACGAGGTTCCACAAGGCTGGCACCCTTTACTAATTTCTCCTATTATATTTTTGTATACTTTCCTTTTGCTAGGTTAACAGAATAATTGTGGAAACATCATGTCGAGAAGGCACCTTTCACAACCAACCCGTGGAAGACCAAATTTATCTAATGGATCCGATGAACAGATTTTTCACTCTCAGCGTCAACCAAGCGCATCAACATACTCTCCTGAACATTCAGTAGCGTCTGAAGAACAGAGTCAACTTACTAATAAATTATTAAGATACTTTCTTTTAGTAAGTAAAGGGAAACAAGTTGCTACCAAAACACATATAGTGAAGAATGTCCTCAGCAATCGAGGGAAACATTTTCATCCAGTGATGGCCAAAGTAAAATGTATTTTATCAGAGGTAAAAGCAAAAATTTAATTGTTTGTAAATCCCAGTTGATTACCTTTATAATTAATACAATGTGAGAAACGTGGCATCAAACTATAGAGAATGGTTTTAAAGTCATAATATCAAAGTAACATATCTTATATTGCTACTGCGCTAAATAAACATTATTCATGTGTTAATAGACTTTTGGGATTAAACTGGTGGAACTTGAAGGTTGCAAGTACATGTTAGTAAATGAATTAGAAAATAAGTTACCGCACATAGAGTCTTCTGCATTAGAAAAGAGTCAACAAGTATTGCTGTTTTTAATTCTGGCTCACATATTTATGCACGAACAAGTTTCCACAGAAGGTAAAAATACCATTTTATACATCTTGCTTTGAAATCATATCCTGATATTTTTAAATATTTCTTTAATTATTTTAGAATCATTATGGAACTTTCTTACAAAGTTGGGTATTAATTTAAATAGCAATTGTCATTCATATTTCGGTGATGTTAAGCATTTAGTATCAGAGGTAAAGAAACTGAGGAAATAATTGAATGGTATGGCATACAAGTGTAGCATCAAATAAAGATTGATTTCTTCAGGTTTTTGTTTCTCAAAAATATCTTGATAAGATTACTCACGAGAAGGATACTGGAACGAAGATAGAGTACAAATGGGGTCCACGAGCTGAGACACTTTCACGTCGTGCAATTTTTGAATTTGTGTCAAAAGTAATCAAACGTTTTCATGATCTGAAAATAATAAGTTCGTTTATAATTTTAATCTACATGTATTAAATCTTTGACTAATGACTTAGGTATACAATGACCGTCCACTAGAAAGTTGGCCATTACAGTATAACATTTTAACTGCCAGTGAATCATCGTGATTCAGTGAAGAGAACAAAAAGGAATGTGATTCAAGTTATTAATTTTAAGTAGTATATTTTGTTACTAATGTATTATGTACGCATTTAAAGTACAAAAATTTCAAAAGACTGTATTTTTAACAATACTTCCTGTGAAAAATAAAATGCATATTTAAAATTGGATTATTCTAGTTTGAGTATTATCGATTGCATTGAGCACAATTTGTTGATCGGATAACAATCGTCGCTTGAAAATTTCTTTCAAACGTCCCTGAGTGCAACCATAAAAATGCCACACGAGATTAAAATGTATGTATGCGATCCCCAGGGCGTAGCTGTAGTATTCAAAGGAATCTAAAACGTTCGGTTTACCCTAGTTTTAGCTAAATCTAATTGGATTCATATTTTCTTTAAACATTGCGCAACAAAGCGAAAAAATAGGATGGCTGAGAACATTAGTAATAAATCCCAAAACAATCCCAAAATTGAATCAAGTCAATCATGTGAAAACCATTTGTTTCGAAACCAAGAAATAATATAGACTAATATAGAAGACAATTAACTTTTTTTATTAGAAAAGAACACCTTTGCTGCCGAAAACCGTACATTTGTAATTAAAATATTTGCAGAATGTAGTAAGAAAACGGAGCGATCGCTTAGCTATCAAGGGAAGAATCAGCTGGGACCAGCGAATCTGTGTCAGGCTGGGGGCTCTAAAGTAGTGCAAGAGTTTTACCGAATGCTCAGTACTGCTCAGTATTCGGCCGTCCTCCTCGCTAGGTGGTTGCGCGGCGCGCGCGGACTCTCATCAACGTAATACCGCGCGCATCGCGCATTATCCTCCTCTTTGGCCACAGTTCGTATTGTTCGTCTTCATAACGCGCCTATCTTCGATCTTTCATCAACGTTAAATGTTACGGGACCATTAAACGTTTTGTACAATAAAATCATCTATACATACTACATGTATCTATGTACAAATATATAAATTGGAAGATACTGGCGCAAAAATAAGTTTCGTTTACAACGAATTCAGGGTATAACGAGATCTGAAATCATGTGAAGAGAATATCGACAAAATGTTGCAGTTAAAACGAAGCAAACAAAATCGTGATTTGATCAAACAGCATTTAATCAACAAATAACGATGCATGACACTGTTTCCAACGAATTCTGCCCGGGTTTATAAGTGATAATCAATAAGATGACGAGAAAATGTGAAGACAACTGTTTGTTAAGTGCCCACGATCAATCTCCTGATTTGTCATGACGTTTCAACATTTTGCCACGCGATTACAGTGAACCAAGCAAGGGATATTAATCTTCTTCCAAACGAGAGAACCAAAACAAAATAATAGATTTATCAGTGCATCGAATGTTCTACAAAAGAGATGCACGGGCAATGAAAAGCTAATACCATTATCGTCAACAAAGAAGTAGAGGAGGCCGGTATTTGATAGAAGAAGCGCGCGTTAATCAATCATTAAGTGGTGTTAACGGGAAATTCAACAAAATGTTCAACCTCTATCAGAATTTGAATAAAAAAGATGAGGACCACAAGGAGCCGGTCGTAACTGGGCACGATCGGTTCTGGCAGGAACGGCCGAGAACCCGTAGGAAACGTCGCGCTGTCAATCGTAGAACTCAAAGCGCTATCGAACTCGATTCCGAGGCTGTGGTTTCAGCTCGAGGCACTCTTCGCCGCGGAAGAAGCGCGAGCATTGAGGACGATGATAGTGACGAGGAGAAGAGTTACCAGTTGACCAATAAAATCGACAATCTAGCTAAAATACTGTTCAGTCGCGTGTCCGCCGCACGGAAGGAATCCGATGTCAGGTATTATATTCTCATTCCTTGTCAGTCTTTCTCGTCTTCTTCTGGTATTGTTGTACATTCAGATTTGCCGAGATTTATCGTATACATGTATAGCGGTTATTCACGCAAACTACGTTTGCATCTACTGCATCGCGAAAGGAACATTTCGTACGATCGATACCAACCGGGTTAACTTCAATTCTGACGACTAACAGATTATTCAAGTCTCGTCTTGTCTCGTGAATCATTCAAGTGTACTTTGCTTAAATGAATCTCCTATTTACTAAGACTTAGCCTGGAAAACTGGGGAGCAAGGAAAACATAGAACATGTTAGTTGCCAATCAATCGCGCCCGACGACACCCGAACAGTGTCGTTAAGTTCTTATCCCATGGACTTATTCAGTAAACTTCAATAATTTCTTTCTCTTTGGAGAGACGAACACAATGAGCGATATTGGAAGAAGCTTACAAACCACTTAAGCAGCAAGTTCTCCTTGAGAGAAGACCCATGTACCCGCCCAACTTTTCCTCTTTAGCTTGGTCTTGCGCGTTCTTGACTTCGCTTGCGATATAGACGGATTATATCCGTATATAACGGGTATCCGGATATCTCAGATATCCGGTGCCCGGTGGTAATTATTACTAATCTAAGGTTTCTGGGCGCTAGCACGGAAATATGACCCGGTGCAATATCCGGGCTCGTAATGATGAATACCAATATCTGTCCTAATCGATAGGCATCTTTACCAATAAGTTTCCTCGTGCACGTTTGGATAACAATTTTCATGTAAACGGAAGTTGAGGGAGACGTTGAACTGATGATAAGGGTGTATACATGCATTCTCTCTTCGATCTGCTTTAATTCCTTTTTTAACGTTCAATTATTGGTTCCACACTCGACAATAACAAAGCGTGTCCGATTTTTGCTCTCCCGTTAACATTAACATCGGAAATTTTGCCTATGAAGCCACCGCCTATCGATCGATCCCTCAAGCATTCTCGACTCTTGATTGTATTGATACACGCCCGCTATAGTTACCTATCGTACGAGCAAAAGTTGGCTCATGATTATATGGCACCTATGCTAGATACGGAATACAAGTATTTAGCAACTACATAAATACCTATTTAGTTGTGAGTTCGCGTTTGTACAGATGACAGAGTTCAAATGGTCGATAGAAATACTCCCTTGTTCCTAACGTAGAGCATATGAATGTATTATTTAGAATAGTACTCGGCATAGTCATATTTAAACCAGTCGTGCGAAGGCTTGTCTTCGATTCGTATATTTCGTATGTTCATTATTTTCGATGGCAACGGAGGCAAGCGTTCACGACATAACAACAGATCGGCATTACAGTTGTCCGCAAAATCTGCAATCCCGGGGAAAACGAGTACCGCTACCACAACCACGCAGGTGATATTATTTCGATAAATTACAAGGGAAAAATTAATGAGTACAATAAATTGAGGAAGAACCAAAGTTCGAGAACGGGGACCGTGTACAGTCGTGAAATCGATGTTATTACAATAGTCATCTTACAATAGATGAAACCTTTGTATCCGTAGAGAGAGGTGGCCGCTTACTAATAAAGCTAACACAACTGATCCAGTTTGCAGTCGTTGGTGCGTGAATCCAATCTGTTATTGGTATCGCTTGAGAAATCGTTCACCGGAACCAGAAATAATACTTAGAACCAATCATAATTTATCGAATAATGATACTACTGATATTGATGGGTAATATTTTTTTTAAAGTCTTTTTCTATTTTTTTTTTTTTTAATGACAGATGACACTGACATTGCCGTGTGTGCTGTAATATAAGAGAAAAATGATTGCATCGTTTGTCGCTTTAAATATATATATGTACACATCGATGATGTTTAAATGGAAATTGTTTGACGTAAAAGAATTAGAAGCACGTATTCGAAAGCTTGAATGTAAGTTGAGCGTATGCCCGAAAATAGGAATGGAAGACACAACTACACAGCGCTGGGTCACGGACCATCCGTTTGTGAGGACGGTGGCGAGTACATGGAAATGGAAAAAAGGTCCCGAGACCGTGCCTTATCAATCTTTCAGGCTTACATTCGTAAAACTCCGCGCTACTCTCTTGTCAAGCAGCTGAACAATATAGGTAAACGCGAAACTTATAATATACCTACTTATAATATACCTAATTCCCTTCTTAATTTAACAAAAGGATGTACTCGTTTAATTTGTTGCATCGATGCATTTTAGGATCCAGGATGGACAAACACTGGTTCACAGTAAGAGACACTTGCCTAAAGACCGATCGATTGATCACCTTAGCACCGTTGAGTAGAAATTGTCCATTGAGCGTATCTTCGCTGGCGAAGAACGTTCTAAACGATTTGTTTTTGGCTTTACAACATCCGTATATATGTCCTATATTCGACATTGATTTTCTCGAATACGATGGTCAAAACTACGTGATCGTAGTGCAACCGATCAGTCAGGGCAGTCTCAAGGATTTGATATATGGGGTGAGTATATAGAAACACGTAATTAAAGAGATGAACATATCAATGTATGTAATATTGAATCTTCGAACGTTTGTTATATTTCTGGTTAGATTGAGAGGACAGGATGGAATGAAGATTGGAGTCAAAAATACGGTTCCCGCGGTAAAGGCCTCCCGTTGCCTCAAGTTCAACAAATGGGACGGCAAGTGCTGGAAGCCTTGATTTTTTTGAAAGAAAGAGGGTTTCCAACCGTGACCCACTTGCATTCGGGTAACGTGCTCGTCCAAAACGGTGTCGCGCGACTAGCCGGCCTCGAGAACACGCTTCTCGGTTTTACCAGTCGAATACATCCATTGATCGTTTCCCGGATGTCACAGTCTATCTCGTTGGATATACTATGCTTCGGTAAGGTCGATTCCGATTATAATTTAAATCACCATTTTTGTACTTGAAGAACAACATCTGCTTTCAGGTCATATGCTGTTTGAAATGTGCGCTGGTTACGAATTACCATCGTTCAAACCAAATTCTGTGCATCTGTCCGATCTTGAAATGTATCCACAAGTACAAGTCACGTTCTTTCTTTCTTTATGCTTCTCTCTTCATTTCTTATTTGCTTCTTTCTTCATTGTTACGTGTACTCGATTTCATTTTTCATGAGTTTTTATGTATACGTTAGCTAAGCTTATTTTTTCGAAACAATCCATGAAAATAAGCGAGTTGCACTCTATCCAAAATACTGATAAAAATTGTTTGCTACGTAGGTAATTGAACTGTTGAAGTTCATATTTGGCGAATCATGTAATCGTCATAAGATCGTCGAAGAGCTCCTTGTTCATGATTTGTTCAGAAACATCGATCTCCGTGAAATGCGAAGTGCTCCGGTCACGGTATGCATGTGCATTTATTTCTTAGGAACGTTTTGCATTTAATTATTATATCATTCAAATTAATGTCTGCATTTCTTCTCGCAGATATTTCGTCCAACGTTAACGCCGCCCATAATGAATTTACTCGACGGCATTAAGCGACAAACTGCTAATAAAAGGTAATGCATAATCGAACAATTTTTTCTTATTCGTTATTATATTTTGCTAAAGAATTATTTTGCATGCACAAACACACAGGCAGAGGTCACGCTCTATTAGCGATGTCCATTTGACACGCAGATATTGGTAATGACACGAAGGATCAGTTTACGATTAATTGAGTCGATGTTCTGTGTCTAAACTCAAAGGCTGGCGTATAATTTGTCTCTTTTCCCGAATTACAGAACCTCGCATTTAAATACCGAAGACATCGACGATGCGTCTCGACACAGACCAGACACTGTTTGCAACGGTTCTTTACTCGACGAAATATACAACGAGCTTTCAAACACGGCTTTATAATTCTGGGAACAAAATCTATTTTCCGCAAATTTTACCTTTAGCACATTCGTACATTTCTCTACCGTGTGCCAAAAATTATTCTCATCCTTATTATTAGTAGTTATTCGATTGTAATAAGTTTAATATGTAAATAAAGTAATTAAGAGAAATAAGGGTTGCTAGAACAACGAAAAAACGTATAAATATATATAAGACAATAAAAATGTGAGGTTGAGACGAAAAGGAGGATAGATAAATTTCACAAGTGTAATTTATTTTTATTACTTAAAATATCAAAAACCATCCAAAATTTCCACGTCTGCGGAAAAGGTAGGGAGAAGCGGTAATATATAGCTTCACAATGAATTACTTCGATTATCGTCTTTTTGAAAAACTTTGTTGACAGTTAAGCCGGCAAAGTTTGAAGAAAACAAAGGAATCGTTCTACTATATTTTAATCGATTCTTAAATTTTTATGAAGACAACAAAACAATTGAATGAACACTTAGATTCATACATGATCACGTGAAGAAAAATGTATAACTTGAATATAAATTCATACTATTAAAAATCATATGACTCTGATTGTACATAATTTCATAAATATATAAATCACAGGACGAAAAACCTGCTGCAGACCTTCATAAGTGATTGTACTAATATGTAATCAAGGTATGTCGTTTAAATGTTCATTAAACGTAATACTAAAGTATAGCTGAAAGTAACAGTTATTGCTTCTCGATGACCTTTTTCGTTCAAACGTATAAACTCGTACAATGTCCTCTTTTTTTTTCTTAATTCTAGACAAGCTCACCGATGCTGAGCGAATCACACGCATCCGTACATGCGCGAGTACTTTGTATCGTTAGAAAATTTCAGTATCAAATAATTTAATCAATTACTTTCCTTACACAATTTATGAAGCACCAGCCTCTAACTCACTCGCTGGTGTGTCTGGTTCCTCGTCGTTGTAAATGTTTTCTGCCATCTGCCACACCTGCATTATATTGTCCTCTGATACTGAACATATCACCCAAGGTTCATTCGGATTCCACGAGAAATCACTAATCTTCGCAGTATGACCGCCATGTATAAACTATAAAAATATAAAAGGCAACATGAATGAGTATGTATATTAACAACCTATTGGATAAAGCCCATCAGAGATAAAAGTGTCATATTACCAATAATTCGGGCGGTCCGTCCTCTGCATCTTCACTCGATTGTTCCTCTCCGATTTTACTAAGATCCCACACGTGTAGACGTCTGTCTGTGCCGCTACTAGCTAAAATCGTTTCATTATGCGGTGACCACTGAACTTGGAAGATTTCATCCTTATGAGATTCAAATGAATGTAATTTCAATTTAAGATTCCTCAAATCCCAAAGTGCGACCGTCTTGTCCGCACTACCAGTTGCAAGAATAAATTCGGAATATGGGTTGAAACTCAAACAATTTACTTCAGCAGTATGAGCATCAACTGTATGACTTGGTTTGCTAGTGTTATTACATCTAAAAAACAGGAATCATTCATTAGTCAATTATAAAAGTAATTACATTTTTTTGTATCTATAACGAATAATTACCTTGTGTCCCAGATCATTAATTTTTGGTCATCTGCGACGGACCCGAATAAAGATTCGTGCAATAAATGCCAAGCTACATCCTCGACAACAGCAGTATGTCCAGTGAAGATAGTTTTTGCATCTATCACACGATTTTCCTTAGGTGGTGCATTGATATCCCATAAACAAATTGTATGGTCGTCGGACGCACTAAGCAAATACCCATTTAAGTTTGGGTTCCATGATAAACCATATCCCTCCTTTTGATGTCCCCGTAATCTGATTAAAGACGACAAGTTAAAATTTATCAACGCACAAAGAAAGTAGCCTAATGCCAAATCAAACGCAAATAGAGCAATGCTATTTAATCAGATATACATACCTCAGATCTGGTTGACATTCTCCATTAGGATCTGGTTTACTAGGATGTTTAGTATAATCAAATACAAGAACGTCGCTGGACGGTGTTTTGGTTGCAATCACGCATGGATTCTGTGGCATATATCGCGCTCTATTCACCTCCCCCTCATGATTTATTTTTATTTCAATTTCTATCTTGCCACTGACTGAACCAAAGCCTCCAAATTCTCCTTTTTCATTATCATAGTGTGATGCATCGAATTGCGCATCCTCATTTGGTAATTGTACGCTAGCGATAAGTAAATGATTTTGCTCGTCTGAAGTGTGAGTGCCTAAGATCAGGCGATGTACAGAATAATCCTTTCCTTCTGGCCTAGTTACGTCTGGTAGCCACTGAGCAGTTAATGATGGCCATTCCAAGGCATGGGTCATGACCAGATCATATAAGAAAGGAGTATTTTTCTTCCATATCTTGTATTCTTCATTGATAACCCTTTCCTCCACCGCATCATCAAAAGTCTCTGTAAACAAATCCAATTTGGTTAAAAATAAAAGTAACATTTAGAAAAATATATGTAATTGTTAATTCATTACATGTAAAAATTAATTTATTATATGTAAAAAAGTTTGAGTAATATCTATATGACATTTAACACCACGTTTTAATAATAATTGAAACCAATTCAAAACATAAAGGTAGTTAGGTGATATCAATTTATTACAGTTGTTTTCTAAAACAGTAAATAGTAGAAATTAAAATACTGTATAAAGTACAGTACGGAAAGTAAAGGATCAATACTTTAATTAATGAAAGTGGTATCTGCTCAAAGCTAATATAACCTATAGAAACACAATTCTATTTTATATGCTTTATCTATTATAAAAATCGCATATTTTAAGAGGATGAAACTGATTTGAAATACACAAAATTCTGTAGGCATTGAGAAAGGACCACCTTGTTTATAATAACGCACAAAGCGTCCTTTGAATAATTTACCGATTCTCTTAATTACTCGAATAATTGAAAAAAGTAAGAAAAATACAAAGAAATCTGTGTTATTCTTACCACCGTCTTTATCACCCATCGTTCCGTTTCCTTAAATCTTAAATATAATTTCAGAAAAACTAACAGTAAGTTTAACCCGCCAAAAGCCGCGAAGCCTAACCGGATTTCATTAAAAATGCAAGCGTGCACATACACAAAGGGCATGCATACTTACAAATACATACGCGACTGCAGGCCCGTGAAGTCTCTTAAATACATGCTTGCATTTCATTGGATGATGACGATGCGCAACTATACTCATGCGATACGTAACTTATATTTGTATTTTTTCGATCGAAAGTATGTAAAAAGATCTGTACTTTATTGATAAAAGATTGGGAGAACATATTTTGTTGTTCATAATATATGATCGGAGATCAAAGTGTGTAAAGTAACTTTTTATTTCATTTCTATATTACTTATTTCTGCGCATGCTTGTTAAAACTGGCAACATGGCATTTGAGAATGATTAAAAAACGGTGGGAATTTTAAACGCTGTAACAATGTGAATGGATACATTGTTCATAAGTAGACAGCGACTGTTAAGCATTTATATAGAAAAATGGTACGCACAGAAAACATAAGAAATAGACTCAGTGTTTAAGGACACAGAAAATATAAAACGTTAAATAAAAAACAAATAAATAGTATGATCTATATGATACAAAAGAAATTCCTATTTAGACATTATTTTGTATAAAGATCCAGTCTATTTATAAGTAATGGTTATATTTTAATTAGACTATTTTTAATTTTAATTACAGCATAATATTAGAGATGATAGAAAACTGCAATTATATTATTTTTTGATGATGATGTTTATTTTATGACTACCTCATTTATTATTAGCATTATCGATGATTTTTTATCTGACGTGCCAATTAATCCGATAGTTTATCAAAATTAATAAAATGTTTTACGTGTGCAAAACACTCGTCCTACTCGTAAATTGAATCACACGTGATTTTCTTTTACAATGATATCAAAGAATAAAGTGATTGCGATAAATATAATATGTACGTCTTTTCAACGTTCATCAGATTTCAATACATGTCGATTTATATCGCTTAGATTTAAATAACTCCTTATCCATCATTTGGACGCGGAACATAATATTCGAATTTCAAATGATGATAGCAGAAGTAACTTCGACCGTTCTTTACAAGTGTAATGTGCAATGAAGATAAATATTTAACTGCATACGGTGCAATGTATATTTTCAATACTGATTACTTTTATAGGCTCTACGTATTTTATTTTTCTTTTATATTCATTGTGTAAGGTGTTAATGACCACATAACGGGAAAAAACTAGTGCCAGTAGATTTTAAACTTAACAGGCATAGTAATAATAGAATTGACAACCAAATATTGTGGAAGAAGCGTTTATGAGCTTTTAATATCAGATAGTCAATTTATCGTAAGTCGAGCCGGTGTATCGAAATTCGTTTTGATTTTAAAGCTTTGATTCATATTAATGCATTTACAGGCTAAATTATATACATGATATACATTAAAAACGAATTACGGTATGGAAATCTCGGAACTCGCGTGACAAGTGAGAAAAAAAAAAGCTTTTGTCACTTCTTTTACGATATGTGCAAGATAATTGCAATACAAATGGAACATACGTACATACGTACATCTGTCATGTCAACATTAAGTGTAAATGACGCGTATTTATGATTAAAAAATAAGCAGCGTATGAGTAAAATTTGTACGATTCTTTTTTTATTGGTTTCGACGAGAAACGAAGAAGCGTATTTTTGGATATCTTGTTTTTTACCAGTCCTGAAAATATTCGAGTGATAACATTTGAAAATTCTAATTTTTAAAAGACAATGTTTCGTAGGAGCAAAACAAGAGTATTGATCTGTTTCAAGCATTGAGAAAATTATATTATCGCTAACTGTTCGAGCTAATAAAATTATAAGCACGCCTTGTATTTACTAAACAGGAGAGAAAACATCACCAGCGTGCCGTTATCCCACTTTCGGGGGAGCGGCTTATCAACGTAGAATGAAGTTAAAAATAGATGTCTAATTTGTCATTCGATGTTTGACCTCAGTACCCTCGGTATTATACATTGATGTACGTGAGATATCTAAAGCTGGATAATCTCCAGATATTGGGCCGCAAAATGGAAGTTGTATACGCGTGTAGTTCATTGCCATGACAGCGATGTAATTTAAGAACTATAATTTGCCAAAAAGAAGTATCTGTACATATTTTGATCGTACTTGTATTACATCAAATTATGGAAGAAAGTCAAATTGGTAGGGCATAGCAACTAGCTTATTAGTAAAATAGCATTTTATCGAAATCCACGGAAGTAAAACAACTTCCTGTTTACAGGTATAAATTGATGAGGCTACGTCGTATCGAATTTTGCATCACGTAAACAAAAAAGATAATGTTATGATTAATTACTTCAAGAAACATGAAAAGTGAAGGAGACTGATTAACAGATTGAATCATTTCTTTTTAAGAACAATAACACCTAATAATAGGCACGTACTTGGAAATTGTATCGATATCAGATGAATGTTGTATAATACGATATAGAACTTCAAAAATAAATTTCCAAGAATCGTCCCTCCCTCTTGTGCCCCGTTCATCGATATGGAAATGGAGCAACACGAATTATATCAGGTTGACTGCTAATGCCACATTTCCATAATTCTACATATGTGCACATTTAAGCGAAATGTATCCTTACTTTTTTTCCTTAAATAAATCAGTGATTTTTGGTTATAACATTATCGTTATCTATGAAAGTTTAATAATAGTTGGTGCTGATTAAGTAGCACTGAGATTCTTTGTTACCCAGCATACGCATGATTTGATTGCTATTATTAGATGAAAAGTATAATTGTAAGTGAAAAATGCAAGATAGTGATAGATGCTATTATAAATAGTAGACTTATAAACTCTGAATACAGATAACTAAAGCCGGAGAAAATCTGAATGATGTTCTCATAAGTTTTTTATTGCGATTAATGTATCAGGTACTTGAAGTCGCATAAAAGAATACGTGCAGCATTGTACGTGATTAAGATATTGTCGATGTCTAACAAATTAATTCTCTCGATCATGATTAATCACCCATTTTGATCGTTTGATCTTTTGAAGAGCAATCATTGCAAGTAACACCAAGAACAATCAAAGTTCTATCATTGAAAATAAGCAGATAACTCTTTTCGCTTAATAAGAACAAGTCACGCGTTAGTAACAATAATAATATCTCGATAAAACCTTAGGTTTTGTGACGATTATAAACACGGATTCCACTCGGAATATCATAATTAAATTATTTCTGAGATCAACTGGGGTGTCTATTTCTTTCGCTTATACTTTCAATAGCAGACAAATATCACTTTTATCTGAAGTGTATAATGTGAACGTGAAACAGACAAAAAATGGTATCAGAATCGATGCTATCAGCAAGTTTTTGCATCACCAGCAGGAACCGATAATAATTAAACGAACGTATGAAATCCATGCTCCTACGAGATGTCAAATTTTGATGGATCGCGAGACTTTATTTTCAGTTGTTCTGGCCTAGCTCGTTATTTTTAGGACCCGCATTTCTGCGTCATTATTAATTTGATAGCGCTCAGAAGATGCGCACAATCAGGTCACCCGCGAACAGAAATGTCAATAATTAGTATCGACCGAACGAACTCGTGACTTACAATTCATAAACGTAGACTACTAAAAAATATCATTGGACTAATCGTTAGAAAAAAATTAACTCTTTAATTAAGATAATCGAAGCTCTCTCATAGTCTTAAACGAATTATGGTTCACGACAATGTACTATGGATAAAGTAAATCATTGCCAAATTAATTATGGCAAGATACGAACAGAATGGGGGATACAGCTTCGAATGCTGATAATGTGTTGCAGCATTGCTACTATAGTGCCATCAGAGGAGATAGTTTTTACAATGAAAAGTTGAATAACGTGCATTCAGCATGCATACGATACGTTGTGTGCAAGGTGCATGATGAAACGATTTTCTTGTAACATTGTCGGAAATCCCTGGATCCAATTTCACAGAATGTAAAAAAAAGACACACATACTAATGACAGTCTTTAGTCGTTGTCATATGTACATGGATCGTAGGAAAAAGTAAGCTCAACTTAAATATTCATTGACCAAATATTGCAACGGGGAAATACGCGAGACTTGAGCGCTGCGCCAGGAGGTACAGGCGTGATTACTTTTATCTGAGAGATATGTTTGTATCTCAAGTTACAGTACGATATTAATTAAACAATTTCTTATTCTTTCTAGTGTTATATACGTGGTTTAATCAGAGGATGTCAATTGCTGGTCGATAAAAGAATATCTCGTTATACCATCGGTTAATTTGAAAAACGAAAGACGCTGCGTGAGCCGTATGAAAAAAGAACGGCGACTATCATTATCCTACCTACGCGTTTCGTTTTATACGTAGAATGTATCTTTCAAAACATCGGCACAGCTAAATATAGCATCGCATAAGAATGTGCAACTTTTGTTGTGGCATTTCAATGGGTTAGATTCATTAATTCCATACGTATGTTCATCGGACGTACCATCACGTATCTGCATATTCTGAAAAAAACTCTTTGACTCTCAGAACTTTTTGATATTAGCGAATCTCGTTTTATTTTCTATGTCGATGAAGACTCATTCCAATTCTACCATTTATTGTTAGGTCGGCACGTATTATTAATTCAATTATCGGTCCAGATACCGCAGCACCGAGGCGGAGTACAATATGTATAATATTTTTTTTACAGAAACCGGAGATATTAGAATTTCATTTTGAATGGAACAAAATGTGTAATTGAATCACTTATCTACCCAACAGGCTGCTCAGCTGATTTTCCTGTTCATTTATCATCTCATTCTCATTAAGTTGTTTATCAACAAGATGAAGAGTCAGGATACTTATGTAAGTCTTCATTGAGTTATGCAGTTGTGTTCATGTGATCAATTATCAATTATCCTGATAGTAGTACGTATCTCTTTAGTGGATTTTCAGTTCGTTGCATTTTGAGATGTACGTTTCATTCGATATTAACCGAAGTTCGATTGAATACAACGTTCTTAAGCAGGTACGCTGCTTATGTATCGAATTTGATCCTTTGCACGTTTCAAAGGAGGTACGCAATCAACTGGTCGATAGACTGCACGGTGTTTACAATGCTTTTAAGACGCACCTTGTAAGCAAATATGCATCGAAGGCCACTGTAACAGAGGCGCAATGAGTCTATTTTCATTTCACATGTGCCATGCCATGCGTTCGCGCGTGTCGTGAAACCTAATAATAAAATTAAAGAAACACAATGGAGCCCGTGAATTGGTTCGTAAACATCGACATCCGTCCGATAGGATCGATCGATTAAATGGGATTGAATGTAAGTACTCGAGAGAAAGAAAGGGAAGACGATACTCTGGCTTGAAAAAAATTGCGAAGTGATCGATTTCTTATCTACTCTGCGAATCTACGTCGAACACGAGCGACCTACCTTAACACAATTAGGATATCAAAAACTTATGTCCTAAATTGAAGCTTCTAAATTATTTTAGAATCGATATTCACATAAGAAAATTTACAAAATAAAAGATTAAGAATTACTCGATAATATTCATGGAAAACGCATTGTTGATGTAGAACAACTTATCTGACAGATGTACGAGTTATTGTTAATGATCAAACATGTATGTACCTGCAATGCACGAGAGCGTAGAACATTTCGCACGCCGTCGTGCCGCAAACAACTGATTTAGACGTTATACGTGAGCATTGTACGGGATGAAAACGGTCCGTATCGAAATTAGCATGAGAAAACGTTTCTGAAGCAGGATTGAAATGTACAGGCTAAACGAGCATAAGTCAATGTGACAAGCAGGATTTCGCGGTGTCGAGACGTCGTCGTGTCACGCTTGTAACATCTTCCTGTCGGATTGATACAATCCCAGAGGGATCTGCATATATTCAAGTACGTAGTATGCTTCATCTCAACGTCTCACAAATTCGGTAAATAACAAGGCAATTCAATGTATCATTATTCTGTCCGTTAACAAACGACGACGAGGATTTATGGTCTTCTACTCTTGGTAAAACTTTAAATGGAAATGTTCGGCTGTTGCGTTATCGTACGGACCCGGAATGTAGTTGACACAATTTTTTTTTTAATTTATGTTGCAGTTAAATAATTTCGCGTATTCTTTGTTCTTGGCTAGATGCAAAAAGAATTATGGGCATACGAATAAATATAGGTTGGGGAAAAAGAAATCCATTATTTTGATGTTTATATCGGAAAACTATCTAACTTCATTTAGCATAATTCGAATATCCGATTATGTCAAGTACGTATCGTTCTGTTACAAAGGATGTAAACCTACAGGTGGGCAATATTTTTCGATCGTGTTCTATGGCGCAAAATAAAATGGAAATGAAGAGTGATAAAATTGTCAGGCCTTCGTTAATTTCTTATTCGCAATGAAAAATTGGAAACTTTTTCATTATACATGAGCAGAACATATGAGCAAAATTCCAACGCGGTCGGTAGACTTTCAATTTTTGCCAAATTTTGAAGGGTATGTATTTTTTCACGATTTTTTCAAATTGCTGTATCTCGGGATCTAATGTATAGAAAAATCTGAAACCCTGGGTAAATGTTCTACTATATGAGGAGAATATCTGAGCATATTTTCGACACGATCGGCAAACTTTCGATTTTTGCGAAATTTTGAAGGGTACCCCTGTCGATTTTTTCAAAATCGGGCGAAAATTTCATGGTCGCCGATCGGGCTGAAAGTATGCGCACATGTTCCCCTCTTATAGAAACTCATTCACGCAGGATTACAGCACTCTCCATCGCTTAGATTCCGAGATAACCGAAAATTTCGGAAAACCTTAAAAGTGTGCAGATCGGGAAGAAATTATGCTCACATATTGGGTTCATATAGTAGTAAATGTACCCATGATTCCAGGCTTCTAGGTGCTTTGGATCCCGAGATACAACGACTTTTCGAAAATCGAAAAAATCTAAAGGGGTGCCCCTGTCGATTTTTTCAAAATCGGGCGAAAATTTCATGGTCGCCGATCGGGCTGAAACTATGCGCACATGTTCCCCTCTTATAGAAACTCATTCACGCAGGATAACAGCACTCTCCATCCCTTAGATTCCGAGATATCCAAAATTTTCTGAAAACCTTAAAGTTTTGCAGATCGGGTTGAAATTATGTTCACATATTGGGTTCATATAGGAGTGAATGTACCCATGATTCTGGCCTTCTAGCTACATTGGATCCCGAGATACAACGACTTTTCGAAAAATTCCCAATAAAATTCTCAAAAAAATCTCTGTGAAATTATTTTGTGTAATTATTTTTGTCTTCTGTGTTCAGTTACGTTCATTAATCATTTTCGTTTTAACTTTACACTCACTCAGCTATGTTAAGTGGACAACTTTAATGGAATTTTGTATCACGTCGATCGATAATGTCGATGGATCAATTTCGCAAGATTTAATCGTAGACTGCTTGGTCACTATCGCAACTGATCACTTCTTGATGATTCGCTATTATATTTGTAAACTGCAAAATCTTGTCAGTCTTAATCCAAATGCATTACAGATTTTAATTGTGCATTTTGCAATGTTATATAGGAACAGTATTCGATTATATATAAAAAAAAGATAAAAAAGCGTATTATTGAAAGCGTAGTAGAAGTTATGAATTCTGTCTCAAATATCCATTTTATCGATCGATAACAGTAATCAAAAACCATTTGGAGTATGATAATTAAAAGTCGATGATCTCAGCCGTAAAAGAAAGAAATGGCTGGCTGACAATACGCGATGTGTGAGCGACTCATCTAACACGAACGTATTGCGCGCTATGTCAGTAATAGTAGAATACATCATATGAAACGTGAGATGCTCGTTAGTCTCGTTCCAGGTGGCTCGTTATCACTGGTAGCAGTGTGTCAAGTACCACATAAGTTAGCCTCAATGCGTGACACTCGTGTAATGCCCAGTAAAGGGAGAATTATGAAAGAAGCTCGTCATTCAGTAAAAAAAAAAAAACGGAGCGGGGTATGCGGTAAAGAAGATTCATCTCATCTGAAAGATCTATTGATACCATTTCGCTCCTGCCTTGTTCTCAAATTCTGGAAAAAAACGGGATGCATGCAGCCTGAAGAAGACAATGGATCTTGTCTGGCACGTGCGCATCGATCACGTTAAACACACGTTATCAAACAGATAACGTGAGAATCTTTCAGTATTGACCAGGTTAACAATTGCGATTAGCTTTTTTCAAACTCGGATCGATGCCGAGTCTGTTACTCCAGATGTCTAGATATATGTATAAATAGATAAATCGACTGAATCTTATTCCCTAAACCAGACGTTTCTTAATCATTTTTAGACGTTCATTACCCTTCGACAAGACTACAAAAAGTTTACTTCTTTGTATGAAGGTATCTTGATATGTATAGAAATTAATTGAAGGAATTATACATGAAATTCGATGATACGATCATCTTCGACGAATAATATCACATTAATCACTTAACGCGATACCTAGCAAATATTTACAATCAAAATAGGATAGTCGTTTCAGAAGTTATGAGGTAGCACTACTACGGTCAGAAAATCTTTAAATGTCTTTTTACATGCAAGGTCCGTCTTATGTGCTACACGTTATTGTAAAAACACGTTTTTCTCGGTGATATCCATTAGGACCAAGTGACGGCAAGTAATCAAAATTGATCGATAGAAGTTGGGTTCGGTTCGATGTTGACGACAAGATATAAGTTCACTAGCACAGTATGGGATTAAAACCCGGAAGGAGGCCGCGTATCGCAGCGAAAATATTTAACGTGGAATTAGTGGGATAGAAACGCGGCTATAATCGGCGACCTAGCGATGAGATTATGGTAATACAACTCGTTTACTGCAGCTCGACGTGCGGTGACATTTCAGATTTAGTAGACGCGGTGCGACGTCTCAACGACGGAATGGCAAAAAACGAGCAAACGGTCGTCTAGAGAAATGAAAATTGCGAAATTCGTCGGATGCATATTCATTAATGTAACGGTAAACCGTATAATTGTTAATACGGTAGTAAACGTTACCAACAGACTTCACGTGACTCACCTACATTTTCAGATTTCTTTTTCGAACTTTGCCAATAAAAGCGTAACAGTCATGTTTCATTATAGTCACATATCAAAAAGATTATATAACGCGTACGATATATTCGTAAAAGTTCTCGGCGGTAAGTATCCGAACACTTTTACGAGCAATTGTACGTAGGTATATATCGTACGGACACGCGACATTTATCCTGCGATTCCTGTTTACTTAACGTTCGGATTTGGCACGGTACAAGCCTGGCAATAATCGACTGGCACAAAGTGGCAACGTTACGGAATTCATTCGTCTTATTATTTAGCTTCTCGATCATTCGTTCAATTACTCGAGTAACGACGGTGAGACGAGTTTTCGCGTATAAACGCGGGACACCGAGGGTAACGAGTCGTTTGAAGTCGTTTAGAAGCAAACTGAATTTGCATCCCGCGCGGAGGGTATTCGGCGTCATTATGTCGACGGAAATAGGAAGTCTCTCGGTGATGTTGTTGCAGCGGGTATTATGATAATCGGCCGGTACTCTCAGTAGCTCGCCGACCGCCTGCTTAAGATCCTCAAAACGGCGGATAAAAGTGACTGCACATGGTCTTTACAGCCACCCGAACATTAGGTCTATCGAGTCACTCGATTGTGTAATTCTTGGCACGCCGCGCACTGCTCGTCGCTCGCTGTAATATCGCACACAATCAAAGTAGCATTGTACACACCCGCTGGGAGCATTATTTTACTCTGGTCTTATCTAAAGATCCTGAAGCGCTTTTACACCACAGTGTCTGCTGTACCGTTCACGTTTTCGTTCGCATTCTTGTGAAACCACGTTCGCGTCTTTGAATATCGCGGCTAAATATTTCGCATTGAATGTCAAGGACCAGAAGGTAATAATTTTTACGTAATATCGTGATTGCGAAAAACAGAGGCAGAGCATGCGATTTAAACCTCGCGAATTATTGTTCGTTCTTTTTATACGAACCCGAGTGTCTCCTTAATATAATAAATACTATTTTCCTCGACGATATCACAGTACGTTCTGGAATAGTTCGGAATTAGATTTATTTCCCCGTCGGTTGCTAGCGTATAATTGACAGATAATGGAACTGTTTGCGATAGGTACTTAATTAAAGGTTCGACATGCTTGTTGTTCTCGCGTTACGTCGGAGCAAAATTTGATTTCGTCATCGTTTAGCAGAGTTTCAACGAAGATACCTCGAATTAGAGATACCACCTTAGACTTCCTCTTTTTTTGTTTATAACGTATCCTTCCTGGTGGTGACTCATGGATTTTATTCCTCCAACGTCTCGTTGTTTTCGCGAAAGAATTTGACGTTTCCTAGAAACGCATTCATTCAGTGCTAAGGAACGGAGCCGCGTAATTGGCTGTTCATAGTAGGCAGGTAGTTAATTGTGATATATACTACGCGTCGCGTCACATGGTTTTTCCACCAACACGTTTGTCACGTGCCGGCTCAGAGTTTCCACGCTACGATTTCCTTAGTACGGCAATCAGTGTCTGATTATTAATGAACATTCTTGTGATTAGCCATCGAAATCCAGCAGAAGATTCATTGATTTATTAAAGTTTTCCGGGTAAAGATCGATAAGAATAATTTGAGAAAAATATATTTGCTTCGAAGGAACTGGGAATGGCAAATTCTCAATATATTCTTGAGTGGGCATTAATTTCCCATTAAGTCTACAGTTCTTCTTTTAAAATTTGCAACTTGTTTTCATTGGAATCATCCTTCACGGTTAAAAATAGAAATAGTAATGTTTCTGCTTCCTAGTTGAACACTAAATATCTAAGTATTTATAAAACATTTACATCTAATTATTTATTAACCTATAAATCTGCTGTATAGCGAAGTTGATTTAGCGTTAGACATAAAGCTATAATAAAAACCTTTCAGGAATGATTTCGTAATAAACACGTCCCTCTTTAAGCTTACATTTATTACCGAAATTTAATAAAATAATAAGCTCGCACCTGCAGTCATTGAAGACTTCCAGAATCTCTTATATGAGTCACACTCAAGCAAGAAACTCGATGCAAAAAATGGAACTTAAGATGTGTCATTCACCAAATAGTCGTACACCAAAAGAAGCATAATTCACGGAACTGTAACTGCGATTCAAAGTTCAGGAGCTCCAAAAACCAGTGTCGAACATCATCGGCGAGAAAAGGCCGGTGCTAAATGTAACGAATAGACTGAAAATTTTCATGAACTCGCTTCCTCGTCCGAAGACAATTTTAAAATGAAACATAAATTTGCAATTTAAATAACGAGGTTGGCACCCATCAAAATCCCACCGACACTAAGGGGAGAGCGGAGATCGTAAAAGTTCGAATTGCGATTGAAAGTCGAAAAGTCTGTAAGAAACCTCGAAGGAACCCGTTTGAAACGGTAGTTTTTGCACACTCGGAGCGTCAGTGTTCGCGAGTAACTGCAATCCGTGCCGGGAACACGTGTACGACGACGTGGGGACGTGGTGCACGTATAAGCTGGTACAGAAATTGAGAAAGGAGCGACGAGGACGGCGCGGGTACAGCGAAGGCGGCAGAAGAGGCGGAGGAGGTGGAAGAGGAGCGGCCTCGAAGAGAAGAAGAAGAGGATTTCAAAGCGCGTCGCTATCGAGAGCGTGCAAGCGAGCTGGGAAACAGGCCGACCCACGACACGACTCGACGCGACGCGACGGGGCGGCTTCGTGGTGGGGTGTCAGCCGCGGCTTATCTGGCGACTTTATGTATATTACGATGCCCAAGGCAGGAACACGAGCAGTTCACTGCTGGCTAACTGGTCGGAGAAGTCGGCGAAGCCGAGTCTGAGCCCGGCGGCCCGGTTCACCCGTAGAAACGTGTTCGAGAGCTAAGCGACGCCGAAATTAAGAGCGTTCCGATGCGCACGTACCCCGCACGCGCACACACTTAATATCCAGATAATATACACGTGCGCGCGTCAAGTGTATATTGTACACGGACGTACACAAGGAGAGAGGAGAACATCAAACGTTGACCTACCTATCGGAACAATTACGGATACCGCGCTGTGTATACCGGTCAGGTGTGCGCGAAACCGTAGCCGTGGTGGAAGCTCCGGCCGTTTCGGAGTTTGGCAAGCTGATCGAGCCGCTGTCGGTACTCCTCAGTGATCACTACGGCTCAGGATGATCGTCCTCGCGTGGTCCTTATTCGTGGTGCTTTCGTTACTCGTCGCGACCAATCAAGCCTTTGTTGCTGCTCCATCACCAGGTACTGACAACTCCTGTTTCTTTTTACTTTGCTGATCAACGATTTGCGTTTGGAAGTAGTCATTGGACACTGTTGCTATTATCAAAAATATTGTCGCATGAATAATCTATACACTCGAAGTTGATGCACGTTAAGTCACGAATTTTTCAATTTGCCAGCCTGTTAAATTTTCTCCTGCTCGATAGACACACGCTTCAACAGAAGCATCATAAGAAGTAATGTAAAATACATCATAGCACGACAAGTAGAAAAATTTCACACAATATTGATCAACTGTTTTAAATTACAAATTCTTATAGGCCAAGAATAAGTTTTTAACAGACGGAGAAAGTGTCTAAGTTAGCGTGAGAACAATTTCTATTAAGTACACGACGTTTTCTAGAGCCATAGTGTTAGTTATATTTGAGAATCACATTACACGCGGTAGAGCTAATATTCCGTCAAAGTTTCCGAAGATTTACACAATTTCAACGGAAAGAGGGTTCGCATCAACGGTGTTTTCACGTGGCGCCTCCGGTTGAATTTTCGCATATGCAGCGAGACGCACACATTTTGCTTTTGGTCGGGTGAAATAACACCCAGGAACTGGTTTTACCGAAGCTTCTGGCAAACAAGCGTGACTTTCTCGCGTGGTTGATAAGACAGGCGAGTGTGTAAACAGTGAGAGGATTGACATTTAAATCGAACGGAAACGTTTGATTTTCGTGAATGGAACCGCGGTTGCGAATTCGTGATATCCGGTTCCATGATCCCCGCTCAAAAAGTAATATCCAATGATTTTTCAGTATCATCGTAAACATAGTTGCTCTTTCGACAGATCCGGGACAACGAAGTTGATTGATGTTAGCGAAAGTGTATAAATTAGTGCGGAAACATTACATTAATCAAGTATTTTGAATAAATGTGTGCATTAAGAAAAAAGAATTAAACGTGTCATTATTAGTACCAGTGACTACGTCGATTCTAAAGCTAGCGAAACGTCAAATGTAATAAAAATTTCGTGCGAAGCGGTATCAATCAAATAACCGTTTCTTTTAACCTGATTTCATTTCAATTCTAATTCGCACTTCGCATTCTTTGTTATATTGAAAGAGCATGTGAGTGAACTATTTTGAGTGTGGCGTCCCTCAAAGTGTCGAGGCGTATCTTTATAAAACTGAACCGTTCGACTTCTCTTTCATAAAAGTCTCGTTAAAAATAGACAAGCCGGTGTGCTCACCGAGAGAGGCTGATCAGCAAACGGGCCGTTTCATTCTGAAATTGCACATCGTGGCGTGCACGGCCGACGCGGCAAATAGATTTAACTTCCGCGGATCGTTGCCCAGAAGAAGACGCGACACCTCGGTATGGCGAGTACGGTTTGAAATGTTGCCACCGTTATGTTTATCGTAAGTTTTTACGCATCAATTGACGAAGGAATACCGCCCAATTCTCGACGGCTTTTGTCCGACCGAGCATTGAGAAACGTGAACTCCATAATTCGAGTCACCGACAACGATATCCGTGATAAAAATAGCTGTATCGAATCACGTATCGGTTCTTATCTGACCAGATTAAAAATGTAATAACCCGCACGATTTACGGTACGTTTCTTCGACAGATAATGTATTTCATTACTTCATATAGATTTATCCTTAAGTCTATAAAGTATTTACGATTGTACTCAGTGCGATAAAAGGCTAATTAGTCTGGCAGTCGAATTATGGGGGCTCTCCGGCGATCGATACCAGTCGGGGTGACGTTTGATCGCTATTTCTAGAGACGTTTACTCGATGGACAAGACGTCTGTCAATGAACTTATTCAATGATTCGTGTGCTTGTGAATACCATCATAGAAACGGCGTATTGTTAAGCTTCTGTTCTCGTTGTTACACGTTCTATCGCGAGATCAGAATGTTTTAAAAGTCTCTTCTTCTCGCGTAATTCTCAAAGACCCCGATTTCCGTGAGAATTAAACGAGATGCTTGAAAAAGCTCTCGGGATCTTTCGCTACGAAGTGCGCAAATGTTGATGAAAGCCTCTCATGACTCGGATTATATTTGGCGAATAAAGTTTATTTTTAAATTACCACGTAATCCGCGAGTCACGGATTTCCAGTTTGAAAAAACCCGACGCGCTTCGCGTTTCATGTTGTCCTAATCTGTTACCGCTTACCACTCGCGAGCAAGAATATTATCATCTTACGCCTGTAAACCCGGCGTATAGCGTGCATATTTTAAAAGAGACAAAGTGACTTTCGTGAACGAGGAGAAAGAAGTGGAACTTGCGAATTGTGTATCCAAGTACTTTGGAATTTCCGGTGTAAAAACTGAGCGTTCGTTTTTCCTGAATATCTCTTTCTCATCTGATGCTTTTCCAGTTTGAATTCAACAATCTTTACTCTTCTCTCCGAAATCAATGAAATCTGATTCACGGTAAGAAAATCCAAATCAAAGACAACGTCAACGGGTTTTTGTCAATCACGCGCAATAGTTTGACTTGAACCACACGACACTCCTTCTCGCGAGATACTTCACGCGCCGAGAACCTTCTCATTACGCAAACACAATACCATCGACCGTATCGAGATGCACAAAAGAAAGTGAGAAGGAACATGCTTATGCAATAGCTTTTCATCCGACGATAATTGTGCCCGAGTTCAATGATTCCCATCGGCGATACGTTTCGTGTGCGCGAAGAAGCGCGGCAAACAAACGCCGAAAACGGAGACGAGAGAAAAAAAGATGAAAGGAGAAGGATGGGACAGGGCAATGAGGAGAACGCGCATGAATTTGATTTTACGCGTTAATTACACCGGGTGCAGCCACCGATTCGCGGGCCAGGGGCGGTAGTTAAATACTCTGGCCCGATCGATTCGTTTACCTTAATTGTCGCCGGTTATCCGTTAACGAGCTTGTCGTTTTCTGTCAGCCCTATTGGCAGCCTGCCAGTGGCCCTTTTAAACCCACCAGCGGGCCTCGATTGGATATTGTGGTGAACTGCTGCAGCTGCAGAAAAGCTTTGCATGCGCGCTTGCATCCATTAAGGCGAGATCGTCTAACAGTCCTAAACCTCTATATCGGTACCGGGAACGATAAATACCAAAGCGATGCCGTCGAAAAAGTAGGGAACCTGATGATTTTTAAATGAACACATAACCGCTTTCTATGATGGCTGCCGTGCAACGATGGTCAAACTCGATCAGGCGTATCGTGAATATCAAAGCTCTTCATACGCTCGAATTCCAAAACTAACTGCACTACATGTGCATGTACATTGAATGAGATACTAGTACAATTTACATCGGTCGTAACGATCGATTGAACGATAAACGCGAATTACTCAGGTGTTCGTATAATCCTCCTTAAATCAGCCGGCGTGGAACGGCGTCTATTCGATTATTCTGAAGAGCCATGTATAGAATACACGATTGGACGCAGGTGTGTTGCAACCTCGCCGACGAAAAATCTAGAAGACCAACGATTGGTGTGTAGTATTTGCTGTGAACACGGCAAGCACGTGACGTTCTCTTTTACAACCATCTTCCTACCGTTCATACTTTCCTTCTGTTGATCCAGCTAGTTCGAGCCGGCTCTTGCAACTACGAACCTCTGAACAAGCAAAAAAACCGAATAATTTCTGGAAACTTCAATCGTCTGCACCTCGGGCGGGATTGCGACACGATAAATGAACGCGATAGCACCATGACTCTATCATCGATCATAAATTGACGCGCAACGAAAGTGCCCGTGGCTTATCTCCGTTGGCTCCGGGTCTAACGACTCGATTTTCGAAAGGGTTAATATTTATTTGCGGTACATTCTCTTCTAACGCATGAAAATTTATCGACATAATAAAGTACTAAGAATGGAGATTTCTGTACTGAAACCAAATTCCAAAGATCGTTCGTTGCTTCAAATCGCTTCCCTCGTTAGCCACGCGACGAATTTATCGTAATAATTTCGTCTTTAATATATTTTAAGCATCGTGCGTGTTAGATCAACATTATTATTTGCGTTGATAACGCCAGCAGTGTTTCTAATTGATTCGACTCGAGATGCGATCCGAAGATATTTTTCCTTGACTCGGGATGAGGAGGATCTACGAAAATGAGTAATCTAACCTTCCTTTTTTGCATATTCTACGAGAAGCTACCAGATACGTGTTTACGCATTGACTTTTATTTACGCCTACCGAGAAATCATTAAGGGGATTAGCGGTAATCGCTAATTCGGTTCTCGAAGCAATCAGCGTTCCGCGTATGGTTTACGCAACTCTTTGCGTTGTTCATGACATTGTTCTTCGAGTGAAATCTCGTAGAGTCTGCGAGACGCGAAACCTAATCATCACGCAAATCTAAGATTCGGTTATGCCGTAACCGTTATAGGATTTAACGTGTGTTGCTATTCTGCAAGTACGACGTGAGAATGTCAATGCTACTTGTAAGTCACGCTTTACTCGTTTCGAGACAAGGATCAAAGTTGGATTCGTTTGATGTCTCTATTAAGAACGAAACAATTAACTGTGTTGCTGTGGATGTAAAAAAATATTGACTGAAACTGATGTCACAATTAATGTAAATAAACTAACATACAAAATATGTACTAACATAAAACTAATATGAAGAAACCAAAAATATGAAGATCAATATTTTTTTAAAAACGTAACTTACGTCACTTGGATTAAGACTCTCATGTATACAAGTACAAGCAATTTTCAAATTAAAAAGGACGTATTAATTTTGAAAATGTTTGATATTAGCGGGAACCGAGTAGTTTGCAGCATGGGAATGGAAATGGATTAATGAAGTCGCCTATTAGAGATTTCTAACAGCTTCTAAGAGGCTCTAACTAACACAACGTCACCTACGAAAAAAACCGTCGATCCACTGATGGCGATAACGAGCCATGACTTGCTGGAAGTGTCTTGATTTCAGAGCAGCGGAAACAACGCCGATAATGAACGCCCTTAATCAGCACAATGCGCTGTACGATTTTCAGTTTAGTTCTATTCTTAGCTCTAGTTCCTTTAACGTGTACACAAGACAATAGGGTTTCAAACATGCCGTGATATGCGTGAACACTAACGGCGGTAAAATGTTGAACGAAATTGTACATTTGGTTATTTAATCTCCCGCGACCCGAATTTACACTTGTTCGCATGTATGCTGAATGTCAAAAAGTTAATAGATAAAATGGGAAAGCATGGATATAAACTTGGAAAATTAAACGTAACGACAGCTTTATAATTGAATATTATAATACGTACGTGAAATGTACATTTCACGCGATAGGGTTTTTGATTGACAATTAAAGATTAAAAAGCCCCACTAGCTACCTCTATTTGTTCACTTCATATCTTATATTTATAATTCACAGTCACTGAATTTCACGGCAGATAAAAATTGCAATTAGCAGAATGCTATGCTTATTGAAACGCGCGGACACGCTGTGTCAGCGTATTAAATATTTGTGAAGCGAGAGACAAGCATGCACAATTATTTTATTTGAGATACAGTTTAATTATACGAAAAATTGGACACCTGTTATTATTATTTTCTGACAATCAGAAAATAGCGACAGTTATTACATTCATTAATTTTAAAGGTACAAAATGAAAAATCAAGATGGATATTTAATGAATTTCATAATTTACATTGAAATATCCGTAAGTAACTAATTACAGGCATGTGTACTTATATTAAATTATGCGCTTTGAATTATGTATGTACATAATTTAATTGGTATCTCAGTACGAAGTAGGATCACCGTGAGCTATCCTAATCTCGACTTGCTAAATTTTTGGTCAACCGGTTGGGTAACTCGGCTAAACTTTCTATATTAGTTATACGAAGGTCTGGCTGGCTTATGTGCAAGCGTGTAATAGGCCCAGACAACCGTTACCGAGTCGTGGGTCGTCGCTCTGTTCACGACGTCGAATAACTGTCCCCGTTTGTGCAAAAATTACCACGTGAATACAAAGTCGCTGGCTCGTCGAATGATAATAACACATCTTTTACATTTCGTATTCTATATGTTCGTGTATCGCATCATTGCGTGCATCCTAACAGCCTGGAAATACAAAAATCAGATCAGACGATGTCCATTTAATATGGATAAGCGTAGATGTCTTATCGTTAATCTTAATTCTGTACACCGTATCTGACCGCGTAGTTTCGTAATGATAAAAATGTGCTGCGTTTATAGTGCAAGCAAACCTAACTCTTTCTGCTTTCTGAATTATTTTATGTTTCACTACGACACTGAATGCTTAGAAACAAAAAATCTGAGAAACAAACCGAAAGTCTACTGATTGGGATCTTACTACTTTCGTGATACAAGAAAGTATTGAATGCACTCTAGCGACTTAACGTGCTTAAAGTATTTACGCATTCGTGGGAACTCGGGTATCATCGATTAAGCTTTCGAGTACTTTGATCTAGTCTAAGTTTCACCGATAGTATTTGACAAATATGGATCAGTGTAACATGCGCTATCTCGATCACGGTCTTGATATTTTTTTTTAAACAAACATCGAAGGGTTATCCCTTGGAAGCCCAGCATCGGGCGAAAGTCTAGAGACTCTTGTATCCGTTCACGTGCACAAGAACAATGGCCGTGCACTTCAGCCCGGGTAACAATACTTCCGATAATAATACACGGCGAACATGAAAGTTGGTTCGTGGCCAACTTCCACCGGCTGGTGCTGGACTCGGCCTCAAAAAACAAAAGACTATGTTCGAAGGTCTCGCTACTAAACAAAGATTCCAGATAATTGTATAGTTGCCGAAGAGGGGCACCAGCTAAATCTCATTTCTTGCCTGCGATTTTAATCATAAGCAGATTGTAGATTTCTATCCATTCATAAGCGTCTTTCTAGCATCTAGTGTATTAGGTTGGGGAAAAAGAAATCCATTATGTTATATAATGAGTGCTCCTGCAAACTTTGCGATTTTTTCAAATTGTTCTTTCTCGAGATCTAATGTATAGAAAAATCTGAAACCCTGGGTAAATGTTCTACTATATGAGGAGAATATCTGAGCATATTTTCGACTCGATCGGCAAACTTTCAATTTTTGCGAAATTT
>SHCU01000003.1:1656778-1709641 GCA_004307685.1 Ceratina australensis
AACTGTCTACATGTATATTATATATCTGAGAGAGCATGAGCGAAGAAAGACGACGAAGTACGATTGAACAATTCCTGGAGATTAGATGCTATCTAGTGAAAATCTTATCGTATTACGACTGGAATGCAACCGAAGCAATGTTTTCTGTGATGATGATGTTCGTGAAATGAACTGAAATTAACGAAAGATATTTAAATGGAACGCGTAACGGCGCAGCGGTGTCGAGTTGTGGAATGTTTTTTTTTTTTTATTTGAAGATATAAAGGAACGAGTGGAAGATAAAGTGTGAATGCAAAGCTCGATAAGGGAGCAAAGATTAGAATCGATCGCAATCGCTTTAATTAATTATTTATCCGATCACTGCCTGATCAGGTGAATGATTGAAATCCGAAATCATTCTAACCCTTCTTAATCTGTATCTATGTATACTGGTGCCGCGTTCAGTTCGTTGGAACCAGTTAAAGGAGCAAGGAAACTGCCATATTTTCGTACGCGAGAGCAACGCACAAGAATTCGGATCAAGAACGATCGAAAACTAGCCAGAATATCGAACTTCCAAATGTAGCTAGTTAGACATTTAAAACATTCGGAAGATAAAAGGGTCATAGCTGTCTAACAGTTTAGAAAAACAATTAACATTCAAAAATTAAATAAAAATTATTTGTTTCTATTTATTTCTGTAATTGTAGAGTGGCATGATCTTTTCATCTTTTCATTTCACGGAGTAAATTAATAATTCGATTCGATTCGATAATTGATCACAGTACACCATTCCCAAATCTACATCTGAACAATATTGAGGAGCACGGTTTGTTGCGACTGTTCCGTGGCTTAATTAACCCGTATATCTGATTGGAACCAATTACAAGCGCTATTTTTTTTCACTTCATAATTGTAATTCACACTCATTTTTTCCGGGTTCCATGTGCGTGTGATTATTATATAACGGAAACTCGTGTGCTATACGTTTCACAACCTGAATGATTTATTAACAGGACACGTGTACGAATAAGTTCGAATAATCTCTAATATTGCTATACGCGATTGACCTCAATCGTGGTCGTTCCAAGTCCGACAATTACGGGCGATCTTATATACATACTTTACCAGTTGACTACCACAAAAAGAATACACATAAATTAAATGGGAGTCACGGAAGGAGTTCGCAAAACGCTAACACAACATGGTCTCGAAAGAAGGACGATTTTTTCGTTAGCGTTCGCGCTGTTGAAAATCTTATTTGTTTTCGTTTTTTATCAGACGTTTCCATCGCACGGTTACGTCCGATAAAGTGTCAAATGAAATGCCGATAGAAATTCGCATTTTTACGTTTACATCACGTTTCGCTTGTTCTGCGAATTGATAAAATATCACGAGGAAAAAGTATCGCGCGTTACGCAAAAAAATGATACGAATTTTTGTTCGATTAGCACGCAGCAGGATTATTTTAATTGTAACACGTGTAGACGTTAAATGGATACGAGTAGAGAGAGAAAGAGACCAGCCTACTAGGTTTATTTTATCGCGCGAATGCGATTCGGTGTGAAATTTATGAAACGGAAACGATATAAGACTCGTATATGAAGATATTCTTATTTTTTCCTTCGTAAAATTCCTTCAATTCTATTGTAAGAAAGTGCGGTCAAGATTTTAAATTTTAAATGTTTCTTCCAATTATTACATAAGTTTAAACGTAGTATGTGAAAAATACTCCGAACGAAAATTAATTAAGAGTATTGCAAGCGATTGTGAAAGGAAACATATCGTGCAATTCAATTTTATTTATAGCAAGTGTGTGTGATCTCCGCAATGTTACTTTTAATCGATCGATTATTGTTCGAAATAAAAGCATCGGAATGCATGGGAACGTGTTAGAGAAAGTTGTACGATTAAGCTGAAACGTCAATTATTATTACTATTATTATTATTTGTATTATTATTATTGTTAGTGTCATTATTATCATCGTCACGATTATCATTCTTCTCGCTAATATCTAAAGTTATTATCATTGAAAACGAACTCGTGTTCTCGATGATAGTTGTGAAACACGTTACCATGAATTCGTTCTCCTTAAAATTTTCGGAGTTGCACCGCCGTATTTATTTTTTATACTTTTATACATGCTGTTTATACGTAATTCCAATAGCTCTACGTTATCAATAAAATTTCTTTTCTTGAACTTACGCTGTATAAGCGTTCGTCTTTTCACTTCTGTACAATGCATCCGTTCATATATTTACTGATAATTTTCCGTTTCCGAATTTTTTATTTTTATAAATAGGAGATGTATGAGTACCAAAATTGAGTATTCTGTTTATTCTAATAACAGAGAACTATTATCGGTCGTTTCTCTGAAGATGCTAACTTTGATTTACAAACAGGTCATAAACGGCAAACGGTCATATGTACGTAGTCACATTTTACAAAAGACGAAAGGATCTGTTTCGTTAAAATATAAATTATGAACATACCTGGTTCGTATAAACCCATTAAATCACTGCTCCAAACTGGACAAATGGTGGCGGCAATATTTTAATACAGTTTAAATAAATAAATAGGGCAGAAGCGCACGCGGCATAAATCTGAGGGAGAAATGATAAAATTCCAAGCGCGCGAACAGATTAATCAACTTAATGCAACGAAATAAGTGAAATAATTGTGAGCGCCATCTTGAGTCGAATGACATGTTGGACAATCTTGACAACTTAACGGTCGCAATTGCTTTTCACGTCAGGCAGCAATTGCATGCATTATTTCATTTTTAAATTTTCAACAAAAATCACGCATTCTATTGTTCAAATATGCCGTCAAAATGAAATCGTACAAGCTAGGCGACAATAAATAGTAGTACCAAAGATGAACAATACTTCATCTTGGAGTTTTAAAAGATAACCTAGTCATGGATTATTTAGGGGAAGTAATAGCTCTTGGTATTGACAGTGTCATTTTTGGTGTCTGTTTGAAACAGTACTTCCATTGCAAAAATGCAATTACAGCTGTCAAGGTACATAAATTTGTTATTATAAATCTTATTGCTCAATGAAACTGTTAACCTTGTTACAGTTTTCAAAATTATATTGATGGTTACATATTTTGTATATATAAAACTTATCTTTATAATAGTAACAACAATATGTTTAATGTTTAAAAGTACATTCCTCAAATTATTTAATTTCTCTATAGGGCGCAGAGTTTCATGAAGTTGGTCCGCAATTGGAAGACCTTGTTAACAGAACTTCTGATAATAAGATAGGCTACATAGCTATTAGAGGCATTGTAAAACCCTTAGGAAAACCATTAAACAGCATCAATAACAAGAAGTTAACTGGTGTGGTACAAAAGCTTAAAATCAAAGAACATGTTATAGCTAGAACCACCGCTGGTTTCTGGTAATATATTTGTTTAAGATGATCAAGAACATGTATCTATTCACGTAAAAATATATTAAAAGTGAAAAAGATTGTACTTACAAATAGGTCAGACCAGGAACGTACTATTCATAAAGTATACAATACTGTACCATTTGCTTTACAAGGACAAGGGCACTCTGTAGAAATATTAGAACCATTATCAGCAGATATCTTAGATCTGGATATGGTATCTAACACTTTTGAACCAACTGTACCATCCTTTGCAGATCATTTGTGGGGCTTTTTTACCGGTAAATAAAAATAATTGTGCAATATGTTACAACAAGACTATCAGGTATCATGAATTTCAGGTGTACGTCAACGCGGCTTGCAATCTACTGAAGAGTTACTTCGTGAGGGTGCAGTAATCACAGGGATAGGTGAATTATCGAGAACAAAATCTAAGATCCTTGCATTACAACCACCATTAAATGGTACACCATTTTATTTAACGAGTATGTCAATTAGCTCCTTATTTCGAAAATTGAATGAACGTAAAAAAACATACAGGTAAATTGAATATTTCTTGTTACTAAATAAGATACGAGTTTAAACTGATTTTTATTATATTCAGGTTTTTATGTATTATGTTTGGCGCGATCGGAATACTAATTGGTGGTATAGTTCTCCGACGTTATTGGAAAGATAGGACAGAACAGAGAATGGCGGAAGAACTCAGGCAATCTCTAGCAGAGTCTCGGAAAGAGAGACGGCAGAGAGTAAGAGACACTGATCTCAGAGACGATCAGTTATGCATTGTTTGTCGCACGAATCCTCGTGAGATCATTCTTCTTCCATGTGGGCATGTCTGTTTATGTGAAGACTGTGCCGATGATATCACTAGCCATTGTCCACTTTGTAGAGCGCCTATTGAGCAAAAAGCTGCCGCATATATTATCTAACACTAATTAGATATTGGAATACATCGTCGATTATTTTTGGTGCCTAACAGAAATATACCTCTGAGATTGAGAAGGGAAATACATGTGACGTGCACAGAATTGAGCATCATGATGTACATTTGAACAATAAAAGAATTATTGCAACAGATTAAAAATCAGTGCAAATTAAACTTTACTCACAAGTTAATAAATTTGATTGTTTTAATATTGTGTGCCAAAACTTAATACAAGACATATATCTTTAAAAAATTGTTTTAAAATTCTAAGTTTTTCAATTTAGTCAAATTATTCTCGCATTTTTCACTTTTCTTTTTGTCACTTGTAATAGAGTCTATGATTCGTTTAGCTTTAGTCGATTTTCCAATGCCGAGTTTTGGAAGTCCTCTGTTCAAACCTTCTAACATAATACATGCTTTACATATTTCTTGGCTAGAAACGAATCCACAACGAGAACAATTTCTCCGTTCTGGTAATTTCACATTTTCTTTAATTTGTAATGTTTCCCCTATAAGAAGAAAATATACATCTATTAAGATTAAAGATACATCTATTACACACATTTAAAAAATGACTTACCAGAGTGAATTATATCCAATATGGATGAGGGTCTAGTTTTTTCCAAATCTTTAAGGAATGTTCTTGCATGTCCTCTATATGCATTCGGTGCGAACACACATTCTGTTGAAAAATATACCAATTGCTTAAAATATGCATACATAACTATTTCTTTTTCATATGTATATTTAAGTGGTTTACATCTTCTTATACAATCTGCTCCTGCCTGTATTATGAACACACGTAATATGAAATAACACTTGATTATTTTTATGACAAGAATCTACTTATTAAACTTACAGTAACAATTGAAGTACATCTTTGTAGTCGTGCAATATCACCTCTTAAAATATTCATTAAAACCGTTTCTGCAATGTCATCAGCATTGTGACCTGTTGCTATACAATCTACACCTAAAAGAGCAGCACCTCTATCTAATGCTTGTCTTCTGAACACACCACAAAATGTACAGTTATTCTTTTTACCAATCTGTAATAGAAAAAAGGAAAATAAGAAAGTGTTAAACATTGTAGTACAAAGTTATAGTTGTAAAGATATATACTTCAGCCACAATCTCATCCATTGTCCATCCATATAATTCTTTGTAAGACAATATTTTTAATGGCAGTCCATAGTCTTCTTTATTTTGCTGCACTGTTTTTAAACTATCATCTCTATATCCTAAGATTATAAAGATTCTTTAAACCTAATCATTTTCAACATATTTACGCTATAGTTTCATATAACACAATACCAGTAATTCCTTCATCAATGGATAATAAGAATAAATCAATTCCATATTGATATTTATCATTTAAAGTTTTCAAAACATATGCTAGTACTGTAGAATCCTTTCCCCCTGATGCCCCAATAGCAACTTTATCTCCAGGTTTAAATAATTTTCCTTGGACTATTGTATGATGAATTTCAGTTTCAAAAGCAAAAAAGAAACATTCTTTACATAAGGCATCAGCAGTTTTAGGTCTCTGCAATTAAATATATTTATCATTTAATATCGTATTTTTATCACTGTTTATGTATTAAAAAAGTGAAAAAAAAATGATCACTTGACTTACTTTAAGAATAGCATCTTTTCCACACTTTGTAGAACATAAGATAGGCATTTTGTTACACTTTACACTGCTGTCTTTTTCACTAGATTAATTGTTCACAAATTATTTCCAAACACACTTTTATTTAGTCATTTAAACATTCATATTTACAGAAATGATCCTAAGATATAACGAAGGAAATTTTTTTCAATACCACGTTTATGAGAAAGATTTGCAACTTATACAAAAATAATACAGAATTCCCGGTCACGCAAGCAAATATATAAATTACACGATTTCTTTGTAGTTAATCCTCTGGCTTCTCTGGTGGCGGACCACAAGGTTGTAGCATCTTCTCCATAAGATTAAATCGAACACGTGCTTTTGCCTCGTTCTCCGCAATGGCAAAAAAATTCAATAGATCATAATGTCCCATGTAAGAACTGCATGAATCACGATGCTGATTTACAAGCCATTCGAATTTGGTTGTATCGGCATGTCCAGTACCGATGTATTTTGACTGCAAATGCTCCAACTGACTGTGAATATTGTAACGTTCACCCATGTTCTAAAATTCTAATAAGAAATTAAAGATAGCTCGATAAAATAATTGTTTGTTTCCAAGCTTTATTCGCGAGCGTTTCTGTTTTTCGACTCTTCGAGTCACTAATCACAGTCACTATCAGAGATTTTCTATTGCCGCACCAACCATAAGCAGAGAGCGTTCCCGTCAGTTTAGCACAACATAATACTGAATTTCCATGTATTTAGTAAGAGAATAAATAAATCCTGATATCATAGCACTGTTAGCTTCGCAATTGTTGCAAATAACTCTCACTTATATAAAAGCAATAATGAAAAAATATCTTTGCTCAACTAATTGCATTATACATGTAATATAACACGATATGCTGCAATACGTATTTCGCCACGAGAGCGCAGCACTTATCACTTGTTACGTCAGACAATAATGACGTGCTAATGGTTAATGGCTTCTACTTACTAGAGCTACCTTTATGAGAAAGCCAAATACAATCCAAAGAAAATTCATGAGATATGATGCATCGGCTAGTAAAACTATAAAAATATGATTGCCTGAACATTTGATTGTTACGATAGCTATTAATTTTTATTAAATTTCATTCGTGGCCTACGAAAATATGTGTTGAAACTGTTTACGGAGCAACGAACGTAACCATTTACATCCATCGCTACGTTGGACCAGCTCGATGCAAAGGGACCCAACATTCAGCGTGATATCACAAGATTTATATTGCACGTGAGTACCAATATCTATCCATCAAACAGATCCCGTTAAAAAACTGTGACTAACTTTCTTTTTGCAAAAAGTGGGCAACTCCCTTGTCACCCAGTTGTTAACAATGGCGGCTACGTTAGGTCGACCGAAAAATTGCTTTCTCTAAAATAATCTTTGAATCGGCGAGTGATAAGTTTAGATATGCTAGACTTTTGTTTTCACATCGAAAATAGGGTACCTGACTAGAAATCACTGCTTCATTGCATTTCGTGAAGAATCGCGGTGTTCGAAAATACTGTTACGTCGACTAATCTATACATGTGCATGTTCGTGTGCTTCCTTACATGCGTAAATCGTGTGCGTGCGTGTTATATCTATTATGATTTGTATGGAAGTATTGAGGAACATAGAAGTAAAATAACTATATTCAATCGTTTTTTATATCAGTCAATATTGCAGTAAGTATAAAAAGTGTTTGATGTTTCGATGTAAAAATGAAATTACTTTATTCAGCAGAATTAAATGTAAAGAACACAATAACATTTTTATTCGATTATCTCCGATATACTTTTATAAACGAAGTTTTTTACATATATTTAAGAGTATGTGTTTATTTTTGCAAAGGAATATAAGCAAAAGAATTTGAATCTTTAAACAAACATTATTGTATGTGTTATCATAAGTCTACAAATTAGTAACACCAGTTACCTGTATAATAATATATTTTTGTATGTTAGTAGGTGACATGCCTAGCAGTCGCGAAATTGAACGAGCTGAACGTAATGGAAGATTTCGATCTCGCAGACGAGGTAGTACTAGCAGCGATATAAATCGACATAGTTTTGACTCAACTGACAAAAAGCATAAAAGGCATGGAAAAAGCAAAGCTTCTGGTAAAAAGAAAAAAAAGAGATCAAGAGACAAGTCTGTAGAGAATGTTCCGACTGTAGCTTCTTCCATTATTAAACCTTTGGTCGAATACTCAGATGTGAGTAGCGAAGATTTATCAGAACCAGAAGCTGGAGAAATTCAATCAGAAGATAGTAGAGGCAATAGCTATACAGATGGAGAAGTACCTGATCCACAAGTCTTACAAAGACGTTACTATGGAGGGAGTCCAGCGCGTACTCTTGGAGCATCTCCTATTAGTCTTTCACCATCGCCACCAGCTCAGCACAGACATACTAACAGACACTATTCACCAAATGAACAACAACCGACATCAGCGATGCATAGTGGAACACCTGAATATGAAGAAGAATCCAGGCGATATGCAAGAAGAAAAGAGAAGAAACATAAACGAGAGAAGAAAAAGAAGAGAAGTATTAGTCCGTCGTCTAGTACCGGGAAGAAAAAGAAACGAAAGTCAAAGAGGCATTCTCATAGTTTGAGCCCGCATCATATTGTGGACGAAATTATTATAAGTCCGGAACACGAGAAACCTGTCAGAAATTGGTCGGAATCTCCGCCCCTGCCCTTAAAAGATAGTACCTCGCCCATATCGCCTGCGACGCCTCAAGAACAAAGATGTATGAGCGATGTAGAACTTGAAATGTCTAGGCAGCCTCGTAATGTTACTCCTCCTCCGCTTCCTCCGAGACCAACGGAATCTCCTCATACACCTTTGTTACCTCCTAGGACAACAACACCAGAAAGTAATAAAGCAAGTTTATCCATAATGAAACATACACCTGAAAGACAAAAGCATAGCCCGAGTATTCATGCTCGACGTAACAGCGTTAGTCCAGGGCCAGCTATTAGTTCAAGCCGCAGGAGACCTCATAGTCCAAGTCCACCGTCAAGACGAAGGGACCATAGTCCAGCAAGAAGAAGAGACTTCAGTCCTAGCCCAATGGTGCATAGGCTTAGGCATAGCCCTAGCCCCACAAGGAGAAGGGAGTTTAGCCCAAGTCCTGTAAGTCATAGGCGCAGAGAGCCTGTTACTTCTCCATCGTCGAGTAAACGCAGAAGACGAGACGAATCCGAACGCCGGCACAGACATCACGAAAAAGATAGGAGAGATAAAAGAAAGTCAAGATCAACCAGAAGTCCGCCTGGAAACAGGTATTGTATATTATACAGGAGTGCGAAGTTAATTTATTTTTCTTCCGCCGATAAAATAATTTAATTTTTTTCAGATTGCATTTACCTCTTTCTCGTTCGCGATCACGTAGTCCCGCGAGATGGCGAAAATTACAATCACGTTCAAGATCACGATCGCGAAGGAGGAGTCGTACTCCGAAGAAATCTCGCTCCCCTAGCAAGTCACACAAATCGATAAGGAAACACAAATCAAAGAGCCCGCGCCCTTCGAGGATTCCTTCTCCGTCGCCTCACAGGTCCAGAGCAAGAAGTCCATCAAGCATCACCGCTAGAAATCTCCGAGTGCAAGCAAAGATTAGTGAAACTAGTTTGTTTGCTGAACTCGTGAAAGATAGAAATATGAGGGAATTAGCATATAAAAAGTTACAAGCAGCCAAGGAAAAGGCCGTGAATCAGGACGAAGTTCAAATCATAGAAGGTAACGACGAGAAAGATGGTAGTAACGCATCATCTGAAAATAAAAATTCTGCTGACAATAAGGACAAGTATGCAAATCATAAAGAACAATTGAAGATACCAAACGAAAATATAAAGCCTGTTGATCTTGTGGACATTCCTGTTCCAATGTCGGACGATAATGGGAAAACACCACCATTGCCAATGACACAAAGCGTTAATCCACCAAACGTAATGCCTGGAACTAATCAGTATCCTCCAACAATTGTATATACTTCGCCTGTAACAACTATATCTAACAGTTGTCCGATTACTATTACGAACAGTCCAAATTTCCCAACTGTTACAAGTGTACAACCACCACCATTGCCACAATCTGAACCTGCGAATGCAACAGGTTTACCGCAAGCATCTATGCCAGTGCCTATTCCTGTACCAGTACCTGTACTTCCTAATTTATCTGTTCCACCACCACCTATACCGATACCGGTTCCAGCACCGACTACGGCCATATCGAAATTTAATCCTCCTAACAATCTAGTTCCTCTTAAATCAGTAGACCCTCCTAAACCCCCTATCGTGGCATTTAAAACAAAAAGTTTGTCAAGATTACCATTACCACCTGGTATCAATCAAAATGATTTAGAGAGTATAGACTCGCCGCCAAGTCGATCTCCTAGTCCGCCCAGTAAAGCGCAAATGAAATTCCCAGCTTCAACCTCAAAGCCACCTCAGAAGAAGAGTATTAAAGACTTGCCTATGCCACCTGGTGAGTTCACTTTTAACATAATAATTCATAGAACTTCTGTTTTATGAAGTATATATGTTAGTGCATTATCTTTATTTGGTCTTTAGTTGTTCCTGGATCAGAAGATTTAAGCGGGGAAGACGATCCAAATGCAACTCCTCCGCGTACGAAGGTCGAACGTGTTCCACCAAAACCGAAATTGAAGAGACCAAAAATTTTGAAACGCCGAGGATCCAGAAATTGTCATGCACCCATGTCAGCTTCCAGTGGCAAGGATTGGGGAGAACGTTCAGTCGATGTGTTCGAAGTTATAGCTCAAATAGGAGAAGGTACTTACGGACAGGTGTACAAAGCACAAGACAAGCGAGACGGCGCACTCGTTGCCTTAAAGAAAGTTCGTCTAGAAAATGAAAAGGAAGGATTCCCGATTACGGCAGTGCGTGAAATCAAAATTTTGCGACAACTTAATCACAAGAATATCGTTAATTTAAGAGAAATAGTTACTGATAAGCAAGATGCATTGGACTTCAGAAAGGTACTACTTTTAAACATACATTATTACTACATTAAAATCATTCTTTTATTACGCACCTTTATTACATAATAATAATATTAATAAATATGTATTTACAGGACAAAGGTTCATTTTATCTCGTTTTCGAATACATGGATCATGACCTGATGGGCCTTTTGGAATCTGGAATGGTTGACTTTAATGAAATGAATAATGCGAGTATCATGAAGCAGTTGCTGGATGGATTGAATTACTGCCACACTAAGAACTTTTTACACAGAGATGTAAAATGTTCTAATGTATTGATGAACAACAAGTATGTAAAGTGATCTATAAATAACGGTTGACGATTTGTATCCAACAATTACTTAATGATATATACTTTCTTTAGAGGGGAAGTCAAATTAGCTGATTTTGGACTTGCAAGATTTTATAACGCTGAAGATAGACAACGTCCCTATACAAACAAAGTAATTACTTTGTGGTATAGGTCACCAGAATTATTGTTGGGCGAAGAGCGTTATGGTCCTGCAATAGACATATGGAGTTGTGGCTGTATATTAGGAGAATTGTTTGCTAAAAAACCGCTATTCCAAGTATGAAAGTCACGATAAAGAACTATTTTTGCAAAGAAAAAGAAATTGGAACATAATCATCTTTTTCTTTGTTAGGCAAATACAGAAATGTTGCTTTTGGAGACGATTTCCAGGATTTGCGGTACACCAACTCCTGCCGTTTGGCCATCTGTGATAAAATTGCCTTTATGGCATACGTTGAAACCAAAAAAGTCACATAGAAGACGTTTACGAGAAGATTTTTCGTTCATGCCAGCTCCAGCTTTGGATCTTTTAGATAAAATGCTGGAATTGGATCCCGAGAAGCGGATAACGGCTGCCGATGCACTTAAAAGTGCCTGGCTGAAGAACATTCAACCTGAGCAGTAATGTTTCTTTTTTTTTCTCTTTCTATATATACTTGAATTAATTTTAGTATACTGACATACGGATCATTTTCTGCCTTGAGATTTAATTCAATAATGTATTTCATTTACATTGAATTTTTATGTGCGTAGATTGATTTTTATTGATCAAAATGGTTAATTGTTTAGTACAAAAACTTGAAATGAATTACACAAATATTAAAACTATGACTTTAATAGATTTTTATGTAGTAATTACAATCACATTTCTCTTATTATAAAACTTGTATTTCTTACATGAAAAACTAGGATGCCAGCACCTCAGCTTCCTACTTGGCAAGATTGTCACGAGTTATGGAGTAAAAAACGAAGAAAACAATTACGTGAACAGCAAGAAAGTTCTGCTGGAAGGATGCCTCTTCTTCCTCTTCCAAATAAAGGAGGTCCCCATAAGGCAATTGAAGATCTATCTGATGTCGGGGGGTGAGTAGTCGTAGAGAGACATATTCGCACAAACTGGGACGCGATCCAGTACTGACCAGATACTAATTGCTTACACACGTAGATGGCTGTGTACTGCAGTTGTGCTTGGCATTTATTTTTTCTTTAGTAAAATGCGTTGTTGGAGAATATTATTTAAAGAATGAAAAAGAACATAACTGTTGTAGTATCTTATGTTTCTCATCATCTGTTGTGCATGTGACTTTCAATAATGGATAAAAATAAGTTAATTTTAGTTTTATTCACAGTCGTTCAAACACGACGATGGCTATAGTGCAGAACAATGGAATATAGACACACGAAAACGTACAACGTGCTCTTTTCATGGGTTCGCTACAGAGATATCGTTTCTAACTACATACTCCACTTTTTCAATATATGAGAAAACATTTCGAACGCATGTATTTAAAACGAAATAGTATACAAGGATCATGGCGATATACCTAAAACATGTTATAATTTTTCATGTATGCATTTTCAAGTGCAGACAAGTAATAATGCATTAGTAACTGGAAAAAAATGAATCATTTTCGTAATTTTATATTAGTAATTTTTGTTTCGAAGTGATATAGTATGGATATTATTTGCTTTAGAACATATTAGCACTTAAGGAAAGGAGGCATATTCCTATTGCAATATGTTTGTTATCAAGTCGTTGTTTAACTTTGAAAATTACGAAATACTTTCAAAATTTAACAATATTGCGATCAATAAATAGATAAATATGTATATATTTGCTACTTAATGAATATTTGAATATATGTATGCATATCTTACGACATATTTCCATATGTAAAAAATGCACATATGTACAATTCTATGTTAAAATTGAATATATGCATATATAAATGTATTTGCATATAATTGTTAATAAGTAAGAGTGCATCGATAACTCATATATTTATGAAATATTCATTTTGGAATGACATATTAAAAAAAAATGAGTAAAAAAGAGGATAGTAGGTGTATGATTGTAAATAAAAAAGGATTAAAATTAATGGAATCATGACGAGTTTTATTAAATTTCTTAAATCTATAAACGCATGAAACGATAAATGAAATGAACGAAGGAGCATTGCGAGCAATTATATGAGTTTTATAATGCCTGTGGTCTTGGAGTGTAAATAGGTCGAACGGATATTGAGAAGGAGCTGTTGGAAGATTGAAGATAACTGGAGATATACCAAGCCAAGACTAAATTGTGAATGTGTTCACACGATATATTTGCAATCATACCACATCGATATTTCATTTCATTTGCGTTGATTCAGTTTATTTAAACATTCACACCTATAGATTAGGTACATATTTTTAATTAATTATATTTCCGCAATTATGTTACATAGTTCGTTATTCTGTATTGTAGATATTTCTTCGTGTTTTTCAATATACGAATGGCAATATTTACTGTATTCGTTAAGTATTTTCATGTTTTTGCATGTGTTTTGTACCAATGCCATTCTTATAATGAAATTATTGATTCAGGCGAATTTAATGTATTGTCGTCACAAATGTAATATAATTTCGCATTACTGTACTATACGAATATTTACTAAAGTCTCCATAGGCGTTCGCCTAACATCTTTATAGATAATGAATTTTCGATGTTGTATTAAAATATTTTATCGTTTCATTTGTTTAGCACTTTTTAATGTTTTCTATATTTTAATTTATAAACTAAGTAACTATAATATATCCGTTGAAAGAATCGTAACTGACGGTGAACACTGGGACCTTGGGGATGAATTAAAACCAATGTACAGTGTACATGATAGAATACCCTTAAAAATATTCATATCTATAAGTATATGTTATTTTTCTACTTATTCCACAATCCAAATATGCATATGTTAACTTTATGTAGAATGTATCAAAATAAATGAAAATTGTCTCACGTGTAGTAAATTAAAATAGTTATAAGTGTTTCACTTCTGTGTGAGCATTGAGCAGCTTTAAATAATAACAAGACGATGGAAAGGTTCATTCAAATAAAGAGTATCTCGTCATGACCTATATCGTTTTACGTTCCACTACTATTTCTAAATATAACTATATATTCATTTTACAATAAATTTGCAAAATGAACTATATCGCAAGCAACAAATTTACAAAAATAATATGAAGAAAATTTATGTAAGTGACAATCAAAGATTAAGAGCAGCGTTCAAAATAAGCATAATAAATAATGCAAAATTTATTAAAAACTTGTACAAAACATAACTTTATAAAGTTTCCTATTGTGCTCAAATATTTAAGAGTACTTTTTCACAGGTGCGCACTACGTAAACGATGGCAATATGCAAAAATATATTCATAATACATGCTTACGTGAAACTTATAATTTTATATAAATAATATAGAATTCTGTTTCTGTCTTTAAAAATGTATCTAATGCCTTTACATAATAATACTGTACATGATAGGGATTATGTACAATTACCTTTATACATTATTTATGAGAAATTATATTGTGGAATTCGTAGGAAATAACATCATACTTGAAATATAAAATAACAAAATAATCCTAAGTGAAATAAAAATTGGCAAGATATCTAATGAAGAAAAACGATTATGTTTCAGGAAGTAGTGTTTTTGTGGCTGAATGATAAAGGGCAAATTTTATAGCACTTATAACAATATAAAATAGGTAATAAATATTCCAAATCTGTATAATGTATGTTTATACCCAGGGTGTCCAGTTTAATAATATTTACACGAATATCTGGTTTTGTGAATCATGTAACAAATTCATGTGCGCTTGGGCTTTGTCACTAAAAAGATCATATATATACATATATATAAAGCTTGATCGTTTCGTGCAAAAAAAAAGGTTGAAGAAGAAAGTACTCAACAATCGCATTATAATTTAGTATTTATAGGATCCATCGCGAAATTGTTTTTGTTATATCTATTCACTTAGAAAAATATATAAGCGATAATTAAGCAATGAAAATGGATTGTGAAAAATAAAATTTTGCGGAATACAAATAAAGTTTGATACGCCATGCCTATTAAATTGCATGTATATTATCCATATGAAATGTTATTCTGCCAACCGCTTTTTCCGTATGCACGTTTATAAAACATTATTTTTTGCATGATCTAATTATTCGTGTTTTAATATTTATCCTTGACAATATTTATGCAAGATTCTATTCAGTATTATTCTTTTTTCTGTTATCCTATATAACACTAACTAACATGTGCAATTAACTTACATTTTTAACTTCAGCTAATACACGTTGCAGACCATAATACTAGCATTATTTAATATTTTCTACTATATGTTTCCGTTACTTATATTTAGTATTAAGTACATTTACAAATGAGTTGTGTTTTTAATATTAAAATATGTGTTTTACATTTAACTAACTCATCTTAATATAACATTTTAGTAGAATGTTATGTTTATATTCTTTTATTTCTCATTTTGTACTTTTTGTAATATGCTTACAACTTGATTTCAGGTCTTCCAAACGTTTAAAATTGGAAGCAGGTTACAATTCTCATCCAAATCGTCTTGGTCCGGATTCTCATTATGGGGGAGATAACATGTTCAACCAAAATAGACCTTACATGGTTTCATCACCATCGTATTATTATACTAGTCCACCTCCTGTCACGCCAAGGCCCAAGGGAGATACTGGCAGACCTTACATGGTCTCATCACCATCATACTTCTATGTTAGTCCACCACCCGTCACACCACGACCCAAGGGAGACACCGGTCCTCATAATATGTCAGAGTTATGTGTTGAAGATAGTCTTGTTCGAAAACTAAGTGCCCTCACAAATGCGTTAAATCAGGGAAAACCAATCCGCGTCGAAGATCTGATGTCACTTCGGACAGATAACGAGGTATATACTTACAGTCCATTTTTAACGTAACAATTTATATGCTTACTATAGAAATTTACAACATTATTGGCTATTTTAATTACAGAGTGATCCAAAAGTAATACAATTGTTAGGAGAGTTACATGCCGAACTTCGACTTACTGCAAATTCAAGGTCAAGTGGAGCAGAATCTCATATGTCTGCAATGAATCCACCACCTCTAGGTAAGTTTCACTATCTTTGTTGTTCCATTGTATTAACGACGCGTCAGTGTGCTACATCTAATTTTTATAGACTCGGATACAGCTCAGTCAGGAAAGTTTGACGCTTACGCGGTTTATGCCGGTGATGATGCAATGAGCTCTGGAAGATGGTCACAAGTGGCAACGGCTGGTGTACGCAGTGCATTACTAGCGCTTATGTCGCGCTACGGTTTGGAAACTTGCAATCCTTCCCCTGTTATCACCCGACCCCCAGGTAAACCAACATCCAACCTAACGCAAAACCTATTCCTCCCCTCGACTTCCTCTCAGTCAGCATTCAGCTCATAATGATTTGTATATACATACATAATATAACTCTTTACAGCATTCTAAGCTACATATTTCTGTATAAAATTGGAAAAGGTCTAAATTACTATTTTTTAAATTAACTAGGCATGGAGGTACAACTGCATCCAAGTTGTTTATAGACTCTGCTATCTGTTCATAACTGTAAGTGCACATTCGGGACATACTTGTATATAACTGATGTATTATTAAGGCGTGACCAGCTACTTATTACAATACTTGTATCTTTAATAATATCAACGTGCTCCTTATAGTGCAAATTTATGCTACATACAAAATAAGAGTCTTAAATCTCAATATTTTTCTTCTTAATTTCTGCAAGTGTAAAATTATATTGAGTATTGAAAATATTTAATCTTTATGTGCACATATATGAGAGCACACATATAGCGTATGTACATTTGAAAAAATTTGATTTATACAGATACTTTGATCTGTTTCAATAGTACGATTTCTTTTTGAAGTATTTAGCATTTATTACATACAGTTTTATGTCAAGCAATGTAGTTTATCATCACGAATGAATTTATTAAAACGAAAAAAAGAAGTGAACGTGTTGAAAAGAAATCTGAATTGGATATATTTTAAATGTTTATTTGTTGCAAACGACTTATTTTTTTATGTACAATGTTAAATAATTAATTTATTGTAAAGATATTTACGGGATGTAATGTACATAACGATATTATTGACGATATAATAAAGAGATAAGAGTATAATTAATACATACTAGGCTTTTTTAGGATGAGAGAGTAGCCGTAATTCGTTATAAATTCATAGTATAGCAAAGATTACGAGTAAATAATTACTTGTTCATTTAAGCATGGTAAATAACTTCTGTTTGGTTAGGCACAAATATGAGGTTCAATAACTTTGTTTTTATGAGAACATTAAAGGTTTTCGAAACAAATTTCGTAATAAAAATAGGGTAGGATAAGATTAACACGATTTTCACGAACTTTTCAGATTGAAGTGATTCCACAAGAAACACTGCGAAAATGAGGTTAGGACTTGTGCTTCTATACTGGCCAATACCGGCAAGCTGTATACAATGTGTGACAATTTGATGGCGATTATTTGTGCGGCAGCGGTTTTGAAAAGAAACTGGCGACGAAACGCTGTATAGTTTAGTGAAGTGATCAATGCAACGAAACACGAAATCGTAAGAATGAATAATAAATAGTTTATTTTGTTGAGTTTACTTGAATTTATAGTCAGTGTGATAATAATATAATGCAATAAGAAAGATAATAAATGCAACGAATTGATCAACAACGGCAAGAGTCAGAACAGGGAGAGGGAATCAAATTGTTGAAATAAATACCTAACCTACCTCGCTCATCGTTTTAACGATGGCTCTGTTTGATGTTTTCCAATTTAATTATCACGTAGACATTGAAATCGCACGAAATAATATGAAGAATTTCGCTGAGACGCTTGGGAAAGCGTTCGAGGAGCATAAAAGTAAGTATACACATTTTTTATATTTCTGCCTGTAACACATTTTCTTATCCATTTACTTGTCACATTTGTAATGCATTCGTTTTGCAAACGAGAAATTATTTGTTTCATTCTAGTGCATCGTTGTAATTATGATATTTTTTTATTTTATCATATCCATGTCTATTTGATCTTCAAAAGTACTAGCAAAATTTGGTAATTTATGTGATCTAAACAGCAACTTTTTTTGGTTGCAGAATTATGGAATGAATATTTAAAATTACGACAATACTGTGAAGATGCAGGTGTCAAAATTCCATTTCAGTTGCTCGAACCTGACAATTGTAATGTTAATGCTGTGTAAGTTCTATTTTCAATTATTGACATAGTCATTTCTCTTATATATTAATAATATTCTATGTATTTAAGAATCATTTGTAAATCGATTTACTTTTTGCATTTCAGTATTGTACCTGATACAAGTCGAGCACCAAGCGAAAATATAAAGATACCTGTACCCTTACGTGAAAATGTTCCTAATGATACCAGTTTAGTGTTAAATCCATATGTCAATGAGAATGATAAGTCTGAGAGTGATAATTCAAAGCAGAAGCAGAAAGACAAATTATTGAAAAGTCCTATACTTGCAGAGAAACATGTTAAACGCAAAAATTTGAAAACAAATGATCCTAAAAAAGATCTTAAAAAAAAAAAGAGTTGTTCACCTTTATACATAGATGAAAATATTCCTATTGTAATAGATGATATTAAAGAAAGCATAAAATATAATGAAAAGGAAGGGGAAGAAAATTCAGTTAATGATGAGAGTAATGATCGAATTGAAGCTACACCTATTTTCAAAAGATTTAGGAAGTTGGGAGTTAGTAAATTATATAATGTCGATACTACACTATTATCAAGTGGTAAGAAACTAAGACAATCAAAGATTGTGCTATTTCCAGATAAGCAGTCTGTAAATACTACAAATAATAGTATGTATAATAAATCCAAATGTGTGAAATCGCGTATACCACCTATACCTGAGAAAAATAAAGAAGTGAATAAAAGTGGATTTTTAGAAGAAGAAATAATTCAGTGTACTCCAAATAAAATCAATAAATCACAGTCCAAAAAGGGAAGTTCACAGTTGAGAAGGAAGTTAATGGATATAAAAGCAGATGATAAGTCTGATAAATTTACAGACAAGAGCAATAGTTACACTAAGTTACCAATGAGTGAAACTAATCAATTCAAGCATGATCAATATCCCTCCACTGTACGTACATCCAAACAGAAAATTGATTCTTATAATAGAAGTGTTGAAAGAAGCAATAATATTTATTTGAATTCCCATGTTTTATCGAATACTAAGAATTTAGTGCAAGAAATTAAAAAAGAGAATATTACCCAGATGGAAAAAGAAGAAATGAAAGAAAAGATTATCCAAATAGAAAGAAGAAAAATTAAAAATGAAGGAGAAAAATATATGTTTCCAAATTTATCTCATCAAATGCTGAATGACAATTCTTCACAGAATGATGAAACATTGTTTTCTATGGAAGATGAAGATATAGAAAAGTTTAACTACGATAAAAGTGTATTAAAAACTATTGAAAACAATGAAATCGAACGGAATATTAAAAAAGAGAATATCACTCAGATAGAAGAAAAAGAAATTAAAGAAGAGATTATTAACCAAATGGGAAAAAATGAAGAAGAAGATAGTATGTGTCCAGATTTACCTGGTCAAATGCTGAATGCCAATTCTTCACAGAATGATGAAACATTTTTTGTTATAGGAGATAAAGGTATGGAAGAGTTTAAATGTAAGAATAATGTGTCAAAAGCTGTTAAAAACAATGGAACCAGACAGGAAATATCAAAGTCTCCACCATCGAAAAAAAGGTACATAAATGAATGAAAGTATTGTTTATATATATCAGAAATATCTTTCATATACGTATATTAAAGATACTATATTTATTTAAGCTGTCCTGAGAGTGTAATGTATTATGACAAAGTACCGAGAAAACAGTCAGAAAGAAAAAAGCTGATTGGTATTACTTGTTGGGATTGTAAAAAGGTATTTATTAATCTTAACTCTTATTATATTAAAACTACACGCACCATTATATTTAAAGTGGTAGATTAAATGTAACTTCTCTCTTATTAATGCTGCACTATAGAGGAATTGAATTGTAAGCAAAGAGTTGATATATCATTTGATACATTATGTATAAAACAAGCAATTCGCTATTTTAATAAACTTTTCTTTTAGTATTATGATGGTCTCGGACTTTCAGAAGAAGAGCTAGCAAAAAAGAAAAATCTATGTTCTCGACATAGATCTTACTTTCCAGAAAGATCACCTACACCTGAAGGTACTTAACATAATTAATATAGTATATTTTATGCTAAACAAGACAGACTTCAATTTTTGACAATTTGTTTCAGGATTTTGGGATCACTTGTTTCCTGACACCATGTCCAGTACTTATGCAGAATGAAGAACTGATATGTATTTATATTACTTCTCAAGTAAGTGTTACAAACAAAGAGTACAAACATTTTTATTTTGTAAATTAAATTAATATTGAATAATGTACGTAATTAAATTAGAATGATATAGAAACTTTTCCTAATTGTAAGGTTTATAATTTGTAAAGAAAATAAATTTGAGAAACAATAACACTCTGTATATCATGATTTGAACATAGAGTGATTTATTATATTATAACACATATATATATATAGTATTACATTTCGAGTAACATAGTATAGATTTATATATATATTTTATTTTATATAGACTCATCCCTCTTTTTGCATAAAAATATAGAATTTTCCATATGAATCTGCTAAAAAGATCAATAAAACTTATCTCTTGGTCAAGCAAACTTTCACATTGAGTTCACAGTTGTGATATCACTTGTATTGGTTCAACAAAAAATATAAGCTATAATAATTAATGGTTCTATAACTTTCTTACACGCATAGAATGATAGGATTCTCAGAAATGGAAGCAATTCATATTATCTAGTACAATTTTGTTACATACTGGTTATGGTTTGCAATGTTTTTGTAATACTCAATGACTTTATGATTTTCTATAAATTCCGATAACAATGCAAGTAACTTAGAATTGGGCAAAAAAGAACGCGTTAATATTCAATAATTATATAGCACAATGAAGAAGAAAGAAATTAATTTTGCATGGATCTTCTATTCATCCTGTAGGAGGCTGGATCTACAGAATGAATAGCGTCACAATTTTGAAGTAAATTATGATATATTTCCACATATAGTTTGCCACACGACAATTTATACATATATATGCATATAATTCTTTTTACCACCTATAACATCATTGTCACGATATCATTAGTTAATTAAACATACCATTCACAGAGCAGTTCATGATAACACTTCCGTGTGATATTGAAAACATTAAATTTACATTACGCGTTTTGTTGATTTCATTTTTAGATTTGGCTCCTCACTTCACTTTGTCATTAGAAAACGCGATTAATACGTGTGAAATGAGGCGCTCAAACAAATTCAGGAGACTAAAATATTTATTTCACACCGATAAAATGTTATTCTAACAATTTACTTTTGTTTCGACAATTATTTAATTAATAGCGTGAACGTGAATACTGTGTAGCTCGATCATCTCTGTTCATCTTTCCATACGTGTAGAAAAGAGACTGAAAAATAGTGTGCTCTTCGCGACCTTCTTCACATGTAACGTTCGATAAAATTTCATTTCACGGAAGTAACAATCATAGCCGTCCATTAAAAATCCACACTTTCTGGGGCACGTGATAATAGGTAGTATAAAAATTCTGATTTCAATCTCTAAAAGTGATTTTAGCTCTCGCGTACCTAACGTAAAAATTTCATTCAAATTTTTTTGTATCAAATCTATTGCGATCAAATTAACTTAATAAAATAGACAGATTAATCCAAATCGTAATCCGTGTGAACCTCAACGTTTGTACGCTTGATAGAATTGACTGGGCAGATAGAGATACATGTTATCCCACAATATATTTCGATATTTTATTTAAAGCTATTGTAAAGCACGTTAGTGGAGATTATTAATGGGACAAACAAATGGTATCTTCATGGTATAAAACTATTTTGTTAACTGCGCAACATAATTGTAGACAAGCACATTCGTTTTCGTAAATATAATTTTAGCACCGATGAAATCGATCGCTACAAAGATTACTTTAGAAGACAAGTTTACAAGAACGCACAAAATTAAATGTTATTATTAGCAGATACTTAGAATTCCATCAGGTGCAAGGCTCAGTCTTTCGAATCTGTACATGTACCTGACTATCCAACTAGGCCGTAGTCAAACGAGATACAGTAACAAATATCACACGAGAAAGCTGGTGCATAAAATAATTATTTGGCAATGTATTTAACTTCGTAACGTAAGAGAAATCGAACTTCGCGGTTTTGGCATTTAAGCTAAATTATTTGCGGGGAAACATATTCAAACCAAAGCACTCGTCGAATGTTTGCTGCGATTCATGGATTCGCGGATCACGTCCGAAAGTATTTTAGAAGAAGACAGTTCCAGGAAACAAAAGAGTAGCAATTGCACAGTAATTTTAGATCTGTAGTACGATAACGGTTAACTAGAAACTTTTGGCCATATGTTACCACGGGTAGAATGCAATCAAATACTTTGCATTTGCTCGCCGCGACTGCAATTTCTAGTTCAAATGCAACCTTACTGACCTTCCTTCGTCGCCGAATTATTTCCTGGAGGAGGAGATTTCTCTGCGGGGGGTGCGGGTAAAGCCTTTAGGATCGCGTGTACTTCTTCCGCCACGGCCATAAGAACGAATTTAAATTGTTGCTTCGTTCCAACCATGTTCGGTCTTTGATCTCTTATATGTTCTAACGTAGCCGCGATGTCGATTTCCTTCGCACCTTTCATCATACGATTCAAGACCATGTCGATCAAGCAATAAGTACCAGTGCGTCCAGCACCATCACTATAACGAAAACAATTAATTCGTATGCGACTCTCTCAATTTGAAATCATTATTACTCGAATAATATTTCCAGCATGTGTATTTTACCTGCAATGTACGACTATCGGACAAGACCTGCCCTTGTAAGATTTGTTGATTTTCCTGGAAAGAGTTGCATCGCATCAAGTAAAATGATATCGTATAGGATAGAAACAAATACAAGCGTCTTTTGAATTTGATACATATAATTACCGTCGGAATTCGAGAAGAGCCTTCGTGGAATGCGGTACGTCGTTTTCGGGCCAGGACATGAAGTGGAATTGGGTTACGGTCCTTGTCTCGCCGGTGCGCAGATTCTTCAAGTAGAACGAACGTACCAGATAATCGTCGCACCAGAAGTGTTCGGATACGAGGTGCACTTCGTAAATATAGTACAATTCAGATCCTTCTTCGGGCCAATAACGATGACACATTGCTACCCCTTCCTCGGTAAGTCTAGTTAGCATAACGATTACAACGCTGCCCTGTTCCCAAACTAGCTGCCAAAAATCGTCCGTCGTGTGAGGCAGAGGACCTTGGGTAGCAATGTAAGCCGGATTTCGAGGATCGTGATCCGTCTAAAAAAAATAAGGTTCGTGCGAAACAGTCGGCTTCACATATCTAGTACAGACAACGAAAGCTCTATTCCTGTATTTAAAATAATTTGCAAATTTCAGTTCAGCTGGGTATCTTCATGAACTGTTTCTAAGCATGTACTAGGAATCCCGGGTGGGAAGCAAGTCACACGGCTTAAATGTAGAGCAAGCAAGTTTGTACCATGAACTGTGCATCTGTTGTAATAATTAATTTCTATCTTGCGTTCGTCGATACATCAAAACCATATAGGGATTGAGCTACTAGCTAAACTATATGTATAGTGCGCTTGCCGAAAGTCTACTGTAAAAACTTAATTAAATCATGCTTCATTGTTTGCGATTAATGGTACTCTACGCGGAAGCGTTTTCAAACGAAGCACCGCTTTCTCATTAAACCATGCTCGTCGTGTGACTTACCGATTTCTATTTTCCATTTTTCAACGTTTTTATAATAAAAATCATACGCATGGATTATTTTACCCTGCATTTATGTGCACTGTTAAGAAATTGTGAACGCTTACGATCGTGGAGGCATTAATGTAGTCGGAATTATTGGCGTTTGCGAGATCGTTTAGTATCACCCTGCAGTGGTCGTAGGGGATTGCAGCACCGGTACGATTACGCTTCGCATTCGCCTCACTTTTCGCAATTTCCGTGGAGCAGGGGTCTACTTCGTATGCACACAACGCAGCCCATTCTTGATCCAAACGATCCTTATTCTTCAGATGATCCTCCATATAGCTCTAAATAGATACGTAAAAGATGTTTGCATACATATACAAAATTTCAGTATTAGATTCCTCCGATATAAAAGTAATTCTTATAACAACTTACTAGAACCATTTTCCCAGTTGATATGTCCATGTTCGAAAGAGCGGGTTCTTCGCCCCAAGAGGATGTACTAGACCGATTCGAAGGTACATTATTAGATTCGCTCTCTCTGCACAAGCTCGTGATTCGCGGTGATTCCGGTTTGTCCGATTGTTTGGCATGCATCCTTGCTCTGCATAGATCCTGATAATCCTTCGATGCTTCCGGGTCAGTAGGTGATCCAGCCAACTTGGCTCGAGATTTCGCGTGGCGGCGTGCGATTACTAAAATGACCACCGCGGCTGCAGTCGCGACTGCGACTGCTGCACCCACGATGACACCGAATACACCTGAGCTCATCTCGGTTTTTCTAACGACTTCCAATGCTGCTGGTAATTTGATCTTTAAATGGGAAATAAATGTTAGTTTTTGTTAAATAAAAAATTTTTATTATTCGAATGCACTGTTCAATTCTTTCTGATCTCTTATCATTTAGTTATGTCGTAATGGAAAGCATTTAGAGAATAAAACAATTAGAACGGGTTGACGAAATTCGTCACCCCGGAAGTAGAGCATCATGGATTTCGATTGTGAACATTTTTTTATTGATAAGCAATCTTGTAATTTGTTTGATCAGTGCAAGTTATAGATATAAGCTAAGAATGTTTTAAGATGAACCTTGTCACCTATGCCTGCACGGAACACCTCGACACCCAAAGTTTCTTTAAGTTTTCTCCGTATGTTATCTAAAAAAAAATATAGTTCAGTTCGCTAGTAATAATGCGTTATCAAATCATACATTTTATGTTATTAGTTAACAAATTAGAATAATCACCTATGTTGTTCGCTACGTCGGTAGCATTGTAATCTTTGTTATTTTTCGCGACTTTGAATGTCACTTCTGCTAGACCGACACGGATATCTTTTAATGAGCCAGGTGTTAGTCCCAATAATTTTCCAATCTAGGAATTATAAATATTTAATATTTTATTAAGCGAAATGTATTGGTTTATGAATATTGATAACTACCTCCTTCACTACATGCTCTCCTTCCGACCACGTATGAAATTCATGATTAAAAAATTCCACGTAAACGTGATCCAAATCGACGTTGTTGTAGGACTTTAAACTTTCTGCATGTTGACCGATTCCCACTTCCTTTTTCACATGCGGCGTGAGTAGAACATCATTCTATAAATTATAATGATATTATTGTAATCGACTAATATATTAGTACTTTCTCGGCGCATCGTTTTTGGATCCTGTAGGATCCTCAAAGGTAGAGAATTATACTGGTACTTACATCTTGCTCGGTTTCAATGGAATCAGAATGGACTTCGTTCTCCGAATCTATGAAAATATTCAATGCAATCAATAACTTATGAAAATTATTAAAGTTCTATTAGGTAATGGAATTATTTACTTGTTGGGGCTGAAGTTTTAAACGCATAATTATTCGTCGAAAACTGGGGGCCTGGCTTTTTCACATCCAAACGTTCCCGTCGTTTAAAACCGCTGAATCCACGGCTCCAAAGGAAGTCATTCAGATCAAATCGAATACCATTGTCGTCAAATATATTATCGTAGGCTTTCTCTATGATAAAAATTAAAATTACTGATCTGTTGAATTGCACAGTAATCGAAAGCAAATATTTACCGTTGTCATCGACGTTAGACTTATCATCAACAGCTGGAACAAGTCCCGCTTCAGTGTAAATACCATTTTCTATCGGGGAACCATTCTTTTGAGGCAATTCTTCTTCATTTTTCGTATCACTATAATCATTTTTATCGTAATCACTCTTTAGATTGCGTTTTGCGTTATCTAGAAGAATATCGTTCTTGTCCATTAGTTCGGGAAATTTTCTAGGCTTGTATTTTCTCGAGAAAGCTTTCTCGTAATCAGCATCGAGATCCTCCCTCGGTTCATCTTTTACATCGAGATAATCATCAGGCTTGTCGTTCACTAAAAAATCTAGGTCGTCCATATTTAGGGTGTCTATGGTATCCGAATCAGGAAGTTCCTTCGACAGCTTCTCCTGCTCCAAGATGTTCTTAAGCGACTTTAACGCGTCGTCTTCGTAATCCTGTAGTTCGTACGGTTGTCTTCGAGTCCGGAAAAGCCTCTCGTCGGGTTCGTCAAAATTTAAACGAGCTTTGCGCGAGTCACCTTCGTCGTAGCTTTCCTCCTTAGTTAAAGAGTCGTGTTCGTTGTAAGAATTCGGATCGTACCTCGGCCTGTATAATTGGGATTCGTTTTCTTCTAGTTGTTCCTTGTACTGCGATTTAGAGGGATCGTCATCGTAAAACCAGCTACGTAAATACTGTTCTCGCGTGGTCGGAGGGTAGTACAACTCGTTAGCGAATTGACTGTTAAACTTGCCATTGTTCGGAGTAAATTTCACTACAGCTATTGTAGGTACCTTGAAGCGAAGTATTGGTTCTAAGATTCTGTAAATGTTTAATTCTGTTTTTAATTCTGTCGCGAATGCACTTACTTTTGTCTGTTCAATTTCTTTCTTGTCCTCAAAATTCGTAAGTTGCGTCAAATCCTGGCAGAGTCGAAGATCGTAAATTTCACTGAAAGGAAACCGTTCTCTTCTTTTTTATTCAGACTAACAAAACAACCTGTTACATTTTATTTCTTCATACCCGTGGCGTAAATTGTACAGAGACGTTTTCATGACACATTGCGTATAGGGATGAGACCATTTGTATCCGTCCATTTGCAACTTCTCTAATTGCAGTCTTAGTAGCTCCAATTCGTCGATGTTAAAGTTATATCTGTAAACGGAAGGAAAGACGACGAGCGCCGATTGAATCTAATCGAATAGCATTGTTAGCGAAGTTTACGAACATAGTAACTGATTTTGTTCTAGAAAATAGCAGTTCGCACTTTATATCTGTGGCAGAGGGAAGCTCAAGTAGTATGGCCACTTTATGGTCAGGCGTTAAGAGAGAACTACTGTCGTAAAATTCAGCTTCAATTATATGTCACTATTGTATTGAAGTATCCGAAACTTTTTATCATTGCAGTTTTCTTTTTTTTAAAAAGATTCACTTAGCACACTCACTGATAATAATCTTCGCCGCTCGTATCAGCGTACGACGGTAAACATCTGCCAAACGCCAGGTCTGAAATATTCACACGAGGAATATATATTGTTTTATTTCGTATTGAAAGATATATTGATTACAAGGAGAGCATTGAATTTTTCAATTAACAATTACCATTGTAACATGTTTCCGTTCGGGGATCGCAGAGGCTCTTGCTGAACAGACACCCTGAAACGAATTTACATAGATCTGTCAAAAGAAATCTGACAGCCTTGTTTAACAATTACTTCAATTATGGCAACTCTAATTATTCTTCCCTAAAGTTGATGTGCTCTGACATTTCATGACATTAAATATTCCTGCCTTCATTTCGCATTTATAAATTCCTCTTTCAGCGAATTATTAATTATCGGCGAACAGATTAAAAAATTCTATGATGGCACTGCGAATGGAATTAGAATTTCGTTATTATCTATATTTGTGACGGATTGACGTATATGTACTCTACGTCATAATCATGTGGCCAATTATCCTTTACACATTTCCCAGGTTGAGGTTGCTAATTAGACTAGCACAGTGCACTTTCCAGTTTCATTTGCTACCGTTACGTAATTGTAGATAGATGAGCAATCAAACACAAGCTTCGCATGCTGTCGTTAGGATTAAATGTTTATAAGCGTTTAGAGAATTAAAATCCTTATATATGAACATGTTCCTGAACAAATATTTTAATAATAAAACAAATTCTATTTAAATATATAATTCAATACTTGAGTATATTTTACTTGATTGTACTTTACGAAATTGATAAGTAAATTTTATTTTTGATTTAAGATCGCGAATTTTTTTGTACAAGTATACCGAACATTTGGTGCGAAGAGAGAAATGAAAATTTTCTGTTCAGACAGGAGTTTATTACTCTTCGAATGGTAGAACGGGCAGTCACCGTTTCATTTCCTGCAGCCTTCGCTCTAGAATTGAGTTTCATTGAAAATACGAACAGGTTAACTATGCTAACGCAACAAGTTTGCATTCTTCGCTCACGATCAGCGAATAGGTTCACTATTTCTAATTCATTATTTTTATTACAAGTCCAAGTTTTTATTATAGCATATCGAATTTACTATCTTCCGATTATGAGGATAGTGATAAAAGTGGAAAAGCGTTTATTTCAACATAAAAGACAAAATGCAATGTTTATACAGTTTATGACGTACCAAGATCGAAATCCACGTGCTATTGACAAATTTCATTTGTCACAATGGACAGATTGCTCAATAGTGATTTATCGGATGTATACATAGATATACGATAAATGTATGAATTTATTTCATAAGTTGTCAATCAATCATGTATTACTAGGAACTACTATTGTCACTACGGGAATTGCTGATGTCGAGAGATGAAATAATTTATTTGTTGAAAAAGAAAGGAGCATCGCGTTGTGTAATTCCACTTTAAGAATGGAGATGTGCAGAAAGTCAAGAATCCGGTACTTTTCAGAGGGTCGTTGAAAAATCAATATGCAATTGTACGTACGTCCATAACTAAGCATTCAGTTCAAAGCTTTCGTTAGCTACTATTCTGCTCGTTATTTCTTCACTAATTACTCCGAACTGTCATTATTCTTTAATATTGCATTTGTCGTATTTATTCGTCTTTACATAACTGCAAGTTACAAGAAAGCAATTAAATATAAAGGAGTACAAGTAAACTCTGGGTTAATAGTGTGATCAATTTTTGATTCGTTGGTGCACGAAAACGATTATTAAAAAACAAGCCAGTGAAACTTTCTGTTAATATACAAATATTAAGTAACATTTCGTGACAATAAAAAATATATCAACGTCAAAATTAAGAATAGAAACAATGATTAAAGCACTTTCTATCTTCTTGTGCGAAGTACGAAATGCGTGCATTATTAAAGAGAAATGAGTTGTAACAAGCGCGAACCGCAATTCAGGCATGGTTGAAGCGGCGCAACGAAAAAATGCTAAAAGGAGAGGGCAGAGGTTGAAGAGACAGCTCAAGGGTCGTGCTTGTAGTAGGTGGAAACGAATCCAGGGCGAAAGGAGAGCCAGAGCGAGTTTGCAAAGGCGGTGGTCGCGTGGGATGTGCGGCTCGATAATCGCCGAGGGCTCGTGGGCGAAAATCGAATGCCACCTTCTCATATTTTTTTCGTCGATTAAACAAGTAACCAATTTTTCAAGGTCACGAGAGAACAAAGTTGCATCGATCTCGGTGAATCGATGATGCAAAGTCGATAGTGACATTTAATTTTTCAATGAGATCCTACTAATTACCTGGACAGAGTTATCGAGAAACGATTATTATCAGTTCTATATAGAAAGAGAGGTTGTTAAGTAAATTATAACAAACTCCACTTCCATTTCCTCTCCAAACAATTTATTTCTTTATTTTATATCTTCTGATTAATGTTCACCGGGAAAAGAAAACTATCAATCTCTAAAAATGCTTTTTATTTTATTTTCACTACCCTGAAAGTAAGTGCGTTAGAATGGATCGTTTTCCTTGCAGTATCATTTCATAAAATATTTCGTTGTGCACGATAGGATAATGTCATTTTACTATCCTTATCTGGTACAAAGTAGGTAAAGAGTAATATTGCAATGTTCAACTAAACTCGGTAAATTCAATTTCCTCTTCCTCGTTCACGAGAAGAATTAAGCAGATGCAAAGCCTTGTACATACACCCTTTTCCATCACATAATCGGCTTTTTTTACAGGCGATAAAAGGACGAACTGAATAGTTAATACTTATCGAAGATAATATTGTGATAGGTTCATGTTAAATTTACCTCGATTGCTACGTCGAAAAATTCTTAATACCTTTTGTAAGAAATTGATTTTTCCTAGCAATTAATCAATAATTCATTTCACACGTACGTGCGAAAGTCTTATCTCAAATGTCACGATAGAGTCTAAGGGAAAATAAGCAAGAAAGGAAAAGAGAGCAACTAAGTGTTTGCACGCAACACGTGTAATTACGTTAATTATACTAAGTCGTATGACTTCAAGTAATTAGGGTGAATATAAAAAAAAATAAAAAGGCATAGAAACGTTCTTCTGTTTCCATGGTATTGAATCCATTGCTGTGAAGTATCCATCGGAAATAATTTTCAGTTCCGCGGAAAGGAAACGTAAGGGAAAGGAGAAATACGCTGACCGGAAAAATGAAATCTTCAGGGAACTATCGATCACGTACAAATAAAAGAGTATATTTCCATGGTTGCTCGAGTTTTTCTAACTCAAGTATGAAATTAAGAATATCATTTATTCTTTTTCCGTAGCTGCGTTTTAATATACGACGTGCCAGCTGTGTTAATGGTACCATTAATTTTTAAGCATAATAGAAGAGAGAAATCTGACACGCGCTCAAACATTTTTATCGTGTAATTTTCTCATTTTTGATGCGATTTTAGCATGACGCATACTTCATGTGACTTCTATTTATTAAGGTTTTCAAAAATGGAAGTTGAGATTTTTTAAAATGTTTGCATTATGTCTGCTGTCGATGCATGTTTTATAAGTGCATAGCTTTTCATCGACAACAGAAATACTCCATAAATATGACATTTGCAGTGAAATGTCGAACTACTGACATGATAAGATTCTGTGCCAAATGAAATATTGATTCTAATTTTCATTAATTTTATGAGAATATCGTATGTTACTAAAGAGAAAATTTTACTTCAACAATATTTCATTTTTTAATGTTTCTCAAGTACTTCTTTGTCATGAGTGCCATTCGAACTTTGCCGTGGAGAGAATTCCGATTCCAGAGACGTTCGAGGATTTCTAAGGCGATTTCTTCGGGTACTCGAGCCTTTCCTGCTCCGATTGGCGGAATAATGGTAGATCTCTACTACTCACCGACATCTCCGTCACCCAGAATAACATGATGGAGGATGAAGAGCACCAGCAGCTCCGAGCCTCCTCGCCACCGTTTACGGCACATGGATGTTCCTAGAGAGCAATTTTATTTACTTTTTAAGAGCAAGAAAATGCGTGCACAACTGTTAGTAGAGATCCTCATCTTACATCATCTCTGCAATATAATTTAGAAAAATTAACTATTCTTTAACACTATTCCTACCAGGACCAGTCAAATGACCGTTTTTAAATGGTAGGAATAGTGTTGAACAATATTCCTGGTAGGAATAGTGTTAATTAATATCGTAGATTAACCAATGTTAGTTTAATTATATTTTCGTAAGTAAAATCATTAACACACGTTTGTCTCTTCTAGATAGAACTATTTATTTCATTGATTTTATTATAAAGAATCGAAGAAGTAGATAGCAGTTGTTTGAAGTATACGGATGCTGAAAATTAACGTGTTAGTTCGGATAGGAGACGTATAACCAGTTATTTGATCTTACTAATTCTTGCTGTGCTTCATTCTGTGCACAGTCAATTTATTTCCTCAGTTATAATATATCTTCCGTTCCCTGGGATTAAAAATACAAGAGTATCTCGAGAACATAAAGGAGAATAAATTAGAATAATGTAGCGCGGGTGACTTTAAGGATTACGAAGAATCGTCCCTTTGAAATTTACAGTTTGTACTCGATTGCATACTTGTTTCCATTGAGTTCCACTCGTTCTTATTGCTTTTACGGATTAGTTGCATTTTTAATGAGGTGAAACGGAGAAAGGAAAGAAAGATAAAAATCAGGTAGAAGATTACGTTTTACTTACAAAAATAAAATGCTATTACTTTTTGTCTAATGACCTGTCATTCTTCGTTATTTAAGTGAAGCTCAAGTAACAGGAATTCTGAAAACTTGCTTAATAAATTCGAGAAATTAAAGATTAGAGAATATTAACATTTGATTTTTAAAACATTTCTGCTTTTTGCGATCGGTATTAAGCCGTTCATTAATCATCCCGCGAACGACAATTGCCGTTGACAGGAAAATATCGATCTTATAAATCGTTGTGAAGTGCAATAACAGAAAGTTCACACCCACGATTTCGAATGTTCGATTGAAAACAGTTTGTGATAAACGTTTCATCGTAGAAAAACGTACAAGCTGTTTGGGATACGTGGTTCCTAACATACTCTATTATCGAGGTAATCAAATTACTCCTCTGCTCGGGGATATTTTCTCGAGCTTGTTAAACCCGTAATGAAGTGAAACAACGAACTCTGTTCGTATAATCTCGAGAGCAACCTCGCAGTAAGAATTTAATCAACTACACGGGAACGCGTCAGGTGAAACGCAACTTCGGTAAGGGTGCGGTACAACACCTTTGCGTAACGTCACGAGCTAAGTATGTTTACGCAATCACAATACCTACCCTTATAATCAAACGATGGGAGAGCGAGGGCAAAACAATTTCCCGCACTGTTATCGGAAAACAGCTTACCGAAGCGCAATGGTCTGATACTTAATCCTAAATAATGTACCTGTAATCCGAATGTCCCTCACTAATTACTATCATCGTACCTGTTAACAGTAATAACTCTGACAACTGATCTCTCGTCTTAATAAGAATCTTTTCATTCTCACCTCGACTATTCCCTCTATCTGCTTGCGAGCACCTCAAGTCGACGCAAAGCAAGTTAACAAACAGCACATCTGTTACACTTGATTCTAATTTAAATTCTGGTATCGTTCTACGTCTGCGATATAAAACCTCGGGGATTTCGCGATACACGAAGGCCACGTCCTATCATACAGTCGAAGCATCAGGTTGTAGTCACGTTTCCTCCCTCTCCCTCTCTATCGGTCCGTGAACTTGCGCCCCATCATCACGGGGTAACGTGTCCCATAGTTATTTCTTACCTGGGCGTGACTTTCTCTTATCAATCTCAGTACATCCTTGACGCCGATTCCTCAACCGTTTGGTGGTGCGGTACCGGCGTGGCGTAGGAGCAGGTGAACACGGGGATACGATCGCTCGCTCGTATGGGATGGGAGATAAAAGTTCGTTTAAACCATCTCCTCCTGTGCACGTCCTTTTGTGCCGCAGCAGTGCCACCGACTGGAGTACTCTCCTACGAAGAACGAGCAGCAGGGCATGCGTTGGCCGCGGAATCGATTATGCCGCGCACATGCCGGCTGCCAAACGACTAAAGATGAGGATAGCGATGGGACCAATACCCTTTTGATATACCTGAACCTTGAAAACCCGTCACCTTCACGAGCCTCGATACGTAGTTATAAGTTTCAAATGTAAAAAAGAGTACGCTCAGCTGATAATATAGATTATACGTCAGCAATTTAATGAACGATGTCTCTGCTGCTATTTATAGTATTACGAGTTAAAAATAGTGGATGGTAAAAGGGAGAACGATAATAGAATGGACAATAGCATTAGTCGCTCTTATCTTATTCAAACTGATATTCAATTGAAGTTTCAGTAACAATAAATCCTCGCGTGTAATAGCGGAAACTTAAATTGTTCTAGCTACAGTTTCGGCATTACGATGGAGTTTATTCCATTTTCAGGCTAAAGAGTATAATTAGACATCGCGAAACTTGCTTCGTGTATCAACTAAAAGCTGTACTTCAAATATTTACGGTATTATGCAATTTCCGTTTTTTTATGTAATCTTATTTGATCAATGCTCGTACATTTATTAGGATATCATATGACATAGAATTTGGACTTATCATGAGACTAACAAACTCAAAGTTCGAGATCATGTCAAACTTGTATAAAATAAACATAAGGTCGTTCCCATCGCTAGAAACGAGACAGGAAATGGAGAGGGGAAAATCATGCTGTGTACAATAACAGAGAAATAGCCGGTGCTTTTCGTGCAGCTCGCTAACAACACACCGATATCGCGTATTTTATAGCCTATCTTCAGTACGTCGAGAACTTCGCTCGTAGTTGCGACTTTAAAAAAGATTTCTTTCATAAGATAACATGAAATTGCGTGGTGCAAACGCCTGCGCAATTCCAACCCTTTCAGCATCGAGCACCTGTTGTTCACGCATTACGTTCGTCCCCTGATCCTGAAATAATTGATAACCAAGTCCCGCCTGCGTAAATGTTTAATATTTAAGACGAGATATTACTTATGCTAGCGTGTTAATTACTAAATAAGCTAATACATATTATATATATTTATTTAGTTAACAATGATATTTCAAAATACTCAATTTTTAAAACACTGACGTCTTTTTCTTTAACATTTTGCGGTTTCAGTCTAATGCTTAACGTAATCAAACAGATGTGAACATTTCTAATTAATAATGAATGTTGAATACTTAATAAATCATGGTATCTGGCTAAAAATCGCTATTCGATTAGATATTACATATTCTCAGGTTATGTTTGAATTATAATTAGATTTTCATTTATTTACTACATTGAATTGTCACAGAAATAAGTGAATTTGTTCTTCTTCCATCTGACGGCGCCCTATTTTGTAAATGGCAGGATTAAAATATCCTCCTATAACAAACAGCTGATTTTGTCACTTTAGTAGTCACGTGACGGTCAGTGTATTATCTATACACGTGCCTTTTTAAACGTCAATACAACGTTACTTTCAATGCGAATTTAAAAAATTTGATTTGTTTTCCAACAACTATATCCATCTTATTATGTTTACAATACTCAACTTTCATCAAAAAGTGAATTTGGAGATAGTGTCATTCGCCCACAGTCCGTGTAAATGTTGAAGAATTTAAAAGGAAGTATACAGGTTATTTCGATCGCATTTGCACAAATAGAACAGTTTATAATAGCATAGTTTATAATATATATTATAACAACACAGTTAATTATGTAATCAGAAAACAAAGTATCGAAATCATCGCGGTACACGTTTTCCTAAAGATCATGTTAAAATTCACTCAGTGTTATCCAAGGCTTGGACTTAGATCATGTGTATCTTACTGGGAATTTACGATCATAAAAAGAGGCAAACACCGAAAAGATTTGAAAGCAAGTATAGTATATTCACGTCAGAATGTTCATCTAGCCTTTATTCTCCAACTATATATTCAATCAGTATCAATTAAATTATGTCAACTTTATTATATTTCAGAAATACTATCAGGCACTAGATGTTGCAGAGGACTGTGAGGATGAAACATTAAGACTAGCATTTGTTTATCAAGTTAAAAGGTTTCATCCAGACAGCGGTACATCAGAAGCTAATGCAACTAAATTTTCTGAGGCATGTGGTATTTCATTTTATTGAAGGATACTCTTTTTATACTATAATGCATAATGTGCATGTTCATTTTTTACAGATTGAGCATGCTTACAGGCAGATTCGTAAAGCAAGAATGGAAGACAAAGAAAATAGTAAACACTTACCTGATGTTGAAGAATTTGACATCAAAGTATGCACAGTTTTAGTAATTTAACTTGTTGCTTTTACCACCTCAATCTATATATTTATTTCTTTTAGCATACAGCGCCCCAACATCGTCATTATTTAGTCTATAATGTAGGAATTGGGACGCATAACAAACGACAAAAGTTATATACGATCGAAAGAGCTCAGAAAGCTGTCGATAATGTATTAGAACATAGATTGAAAAAATTGCAAGCCGAGGAGCGAAATAGTTTAATCGGAATGGACAAGCAAAGAGCGAAAGACATTAAGACGCGTTTCGGTATGGATCGTTTGGTAGAAGATCTAATTCAAGAGGCAATGAATAGAGGAGAATTTAACGATTTAAAGGGCGCTGGTAAACCATTAAAAGAGAATACGAACACTCGAAATCCGTACGTTGATTACGTTACGTACAAACTGAATGAGGTACGACTAACGTAAATTAAAATTTTACAACAAATGATGCACGGAATTAAATTGTAGGTACTGATAGAGAATGGATTTATTCCGGAATGGATACAACTATCCAAGGAAATTAAAGAAGATACAGACAATTTGCGAAAGCAATTGGTAAAAGCCCGTAATAATGTAGGTCCTACACCATTAAGTTCTACCGATGAAAAGGCTTGGAAAAATACTGTAGAGGACTTGAGATCTACAGCAAAACGAATAAATAGTAAAATCGATAAGTACAACCTATTAGTGCCCATACTCCAAAAACAAAAGCTTCATATCATGTTAGACGAGCTTGCAAATGAAGTACTTTCTATCCCACCGCAAAAAAATGCTATGAAGAGTTATTCAAAAGATAGACATACTGATTTTTCTGTTAACAAAGAATCAGATTTATTCCAAACAATATTTTCTATTTTTGGCAAATAATTTTTGAAAATATATGATTTTTCAATACAATCATTGTTTATATGTATTCTATGATAGATATAACACGTAAAAAAATAGATTTAAGAGACGTATGATACATCATAAAACTGTAGCAATTATACAGCTTAATAATTCCACAGGATAGAATTATCTTCTTTTAACTGTATTCTTCCGGTAGCTAAGTGTTTTAAAGCAAGTGGAAAAATACGATGCTCGACCGTTTTGACTCTCTCTTGAAGAGTTTTTACAGTGTCATCTGGAAAGACAGGTACAGCTGCTTGTTCGATAATCGCTCCGGCATCTATATCAGTCTGTAAATTATTTTTTTAAAAATGTAAATATGAAACACTTTTGTACAAATTAAATATAATAAATTAAGTTACACGTATATCACACCTCTACAAAGTGGACTGTACATCCTGAAACTCGAACTCCAGCTGCTAAAACATCTTCATGTGCATGAGCACCTTTGAAGGACGGTAACAATGAAGGGTGTATATTTAATAAGGCACCATGCCATCGATTTACAAATACGTGTGACAAAATACGCATGAAGCCAGCAAGACAAACTATTTCAACTCCAGCAGCTTCGAGTTCAACATTCATTGCTGTGTCAAATGCTTCCCGGTTGGGATAGTCATTATGTCTGATGACCTGAGAGTTAAATATTATGACATGATTCAAACATTAAGAGATAAGGCTATAAAAACAATAATTACCACTGTCTTGATTCCAGCTCTCTCGGCTCGTTTGAGTCCTTCAACGTTTGGTTTGTTCGATATTACTAAAACAATCTCTGCACCAATATGTTGCGAGGAATCTCTTGTCGCATCAATTAAGAACTGTAAATTGGTCCCGCTACCAGATATTAAAACTCCTACTCGTTTCAAGGGCTGACTTAACGTCGTAAGAATATTCGGTATATATCGTTTCATTCCTATTTCTAACGCTTCTTCAAAGTTTTTAACGCTTACTCTAACTTGATTATCTATAACATCATAACGTCCATATAATAGATATATTGAACTTGAATCAGAATAATGTTAAATCCTTACCCATATAATTAGTTACATGTCCAATGACTACAGGATTCTCAGTTTGTAGTTTAGCTAAAACTTCATTTTTATCTTTGTCTGAACAGATAAGAATAGCACCAATACCGCAATTAAACGTTTTCAACATTTCCTCTTTGTTAATTCCACCTACAAACAAAATAGATTACTTTGGATAAAGGCATGAAATTAGTTTGATGAATTATTTAAATACATAAAGCTTTACCTATAGCTGCCAGCCAACTAAAAATTGACTGAATTTTCCATGTTGTCGCATCCAATGCTACACCCATATTTTTTGGCAAAATTCTCGGTACATTCTCTGTGAGACCTCCTCCAGTAATGTGCGCAAACGCCTTTACTAAATTCGTTCTTAAAGTAGAAATTACAGCTTTTACATAAATTTTCGTCGGTTCCAGCAATTCATCACCTTTAAAATGTTGTAAATGAAGAGATATCCGTTTCTCGTACAAGGTACGAAATACATGATAATATGTAAGGTACAAAAATAACTAACCGATTGGACGATTATTTTCCGAAAAAGGTGCAATATCCGACAACTTTTTATTTGCTGATTTCAATATTTTGCGAACCAAACTAAATCCATTACTGTGAAGACCACTTGACGGAAGACCGATTATAATGTCGCCTTCCTTTATATCATCCATGCGTGGAAGTAAATTATTTCTTTCAACTGCACCCACAGCGAAACCTGCTAAATCGTACTCTCCATTGGGGTACATGTCAGGCATCTCTGCTGTTTCTCCACCAATCTGAAATAATTAGTTAATTTCCCTCACCTTAAAAAATTATTAATAAAACAAGAAACTGAGTAAGCATGTTTTTACATACTAGAGAACATCCAGCTATTTTACATCCTTCGTTCACTCCAGTTATAACATCTCTGGCTACATTAATGTTTAATTTACCACAAGCAAAATAATCCAGGAAGAATAACGGCTCTGCGCCATGCGCGAGAACATCATTTACACACATAGCTACTAAATCTATGCCCACTGTATCATGTTTCTTACATTCGAACGCTATCTGTAGCGATAAATTGATATGATAAGCACATTATATTTTGTTACATTTTTGTAGCTGTATGCATACCTTTAATTTAGTTCCAACGCCATCAGTGCCGGATACTAAAATTGGATCTTTATAACTGGCAGCTTTTATATCAAACAAACCACCAAAGCTACCAATTGATCCCATTACACCCGCGCGTTTCGTTGAAGAAGTCATTGATTTAATATTCGATACTAAACAATCTCCAGCTTCTATATCTACACCGCTGCTCTTATATGTTAACTGACCATCTCTTAGTATAGATCTAAAATCATTAATCAATTAAACACGTTCTCTTTTCCTTAAACATTTTTTACAAAATACCTTGCTATTCCCTTGTGTGCTATGTCTGTCCTATATTGCTTTCCTTCAAAAGATATGCTTTGAGCAGCATTTGTTGCTCTAGCGGCAGCTAAAGCCAAGGTGGGCGCTAAACTTACTGCAATTAAAACTCTACCTCCTGACACAAAAATGATGTAATGTTAAAGTGATGTTAAATTTTGCATATAATTCCTTATCTACAAAATGTACCATTGGTTAACAATTTTTCATTAGGTGAAACACTTGTCCCGCTATGGAAGATGAAATGATTTGGTTTACACAAAACATCTTGCACGCCTGTTATAACTTGGCCCTTTGATGATGATGCTGGGTAACCCCGGGATGCCAAAATAACACCAACGGCATACAAATTTTGCTCCCATGCGACTAGAGATTCAGCTAAAGTACCCTCGCAACAGGCCTATATCAATATATATTAAAGATTAATTTTGATTATATTATTTTATATTAGGACATGAATTACCTTCATGATACTGAACAAGTCTGATTTCAACAATGGCAATACCACTTGCGTCTCTGGATCTCCAAATCTGCAGTTAAATTCTAGGACTTTAACCCCATCCTTTGTTAACATCAATCCAGCATATAGCACACCTGCATATTTTAGAATAATTCATTGAAGTACAATTACATATATTTTAATTCACGTATTGTAACCATCTGTTATACAGACCGACAAATGGAATTTGCTCTTGTCTAAGGCCATCAACTGTTTTTTGTAAAATCTTTGATTTCACTATTTCATAATCTGCTTCACTCAACAATGGACATGGGCAATAAGCACCCATTCCACCAGTATTTGGTCCTGTGTCTCCATTATATATTCTTTTATGATCTTGCGCAGGTGCCATAGGCACGATTGTTTTACCTAGCATGAAAGAAATGATTTATTATAAATTTAGAGCAATGAACAGTTTTTATTTGTAATACCATCTGTAAATGTAAGCACAGAAACTTCTTCTCCTTCTAATAATTCTTCAACTACTATTGACTCTCCAGCAGATCCAAACTTCTTCTCTGTTAAAATTTCATCAATAGCCTTACATGCTTCCTGTTTATCTTTTGCTACTATAACACCTTTTCCAGCTGCCAAGCCAGAAGCTTTTATTACAAGTGCTGGAAATGGTGCACTATAATAAATTATTGTATATGTAATATTTCACTTTACAATCTACTTATAAATGAGATTTTATATTTACTTCATAACAAATTTCTTTGCATCTTCTGCATTTTCAAATCCTTTCCATCTAGCAGTAGGAATCTGATGTCTGTTCATAAATTCTTTTGCCCAGTATTTATTAGCTTCAATTCTGGATGCAGCTTTTTGTGGGCCAAAGCAATCAATTCCAACATTTTTGAGTTCATCTGTCAATCCATTCGCCAAATATTCTTCTGGGCCAATCACTACTAAGTTTACTTTATGTTGTTTACTCCAATTTGCTACTTCCTGTTTAATAAAAATTATTATATTAATGCAATTTATTTATGTAACAATTGTTACTCTAAAGAAGTGAAGTAAAACATACCTTATAATCCTTAACATCTAATTGAACCAATGAGACCTTGTCAACTGATGCGATTCCACTATTTCCAGGAGAAACATAGATTTTACTCACCTAGAAGTATACTTATTACATTTCACATATTTCAAGATAACATTATTTTATTTCACCCAAGACACTTACATGTGGAGATTGTGAAAGCTTCCAGGCAATAGCATGTTCTCTACCACCACCGCCAATAATCAAAACAATGTATTGCATAATGTCTAAAAATTACAACAATTATCTAAATTTAAATAATGTTTTCTACAGTATTATTGATATGATCTTTTTTCTACTGCAGTGTCTATTGAAATTAATAACCTCTGTATCTTTTATAATTCACGAGAACTGTTCACACTATTCCAAATGTTTAGAAATCAGAGAATGATCTAAAATGTAGTACCTTTTTTATTATCTTTCCGATGCAATGCACGTGGATTAAATGTGTATAATTGCAACGCGTAATATTTATACTCTTTAAAGCAACAGGTGGCAAACAAGTTGCCAGTAAAATCAGCTTCGTCTGGGTATATCCGAACGTATGAGCTTTGACGACTGCTAATTATTATCGTAACGAAGAATGAAGAGACTGGTTCTTCGCGGGGGTTCATCCATTTTAAACTCGTCAGCCAACGATAACTTTTGACCTCTTAAAAAACAACACAAGATCTCTGCAAATACTTATATTGTGAAAATAAGAAGCAGAAAACCTGTTTATCCAATTCTTCGAATGAATGAAATCATTGATTGAGTAAAATATAAAACATATTTACTTTATTCATTAATAATGTATGATTAGTATAGCGCAATTACTGTTTGTTATTTGTATATGTAATAATGATAATTGGAAGCATGGTTAAGCAAATCAAGATTATATTCGTATAGTTTTTGAATGTTTCTTTTTTCCAGAAACAATTATCATTAATATTCATTCTTTTATAATCCTATAAGGTAGACGATGTTTTTCACTTGACGTGAAGCATCGAAAATAAGTGACACATTACACGAAATACAAAGATAAGCGGTAAACAAATTGTTTAAAACAGTAGATAGGAAATATTTTTTGTTATTGCAAAACTGTTGGCGTCATGTGACTGATCGATAATGTAAGACAGATTCTGAAGCTTCAAAAGCTGAATCCGAATTCAGGATAATAAAATCGAAGAATAACTGTGAAGTTACTGCGAACGATGATATTTTGTTTCTATCTTAACGGGAAGTCACACAGTTATCAAAAAAACGAAATGATTGAAAGATTAGAAAAACGAAATATGCCTATATAGTCTAAAAAACGTTTATCAAAGGCTACTCTTGTGAAACTTTTACAAGTATGTTCAACTTCAAGATCATCAATCATGTGAGCCGATATTGGTCCTTTACGATCGCATCTCTTCGTCGAGGCACATGTCAGAATGATTATTGCCATCAAAGCCGAAGATTTTTGTGCAGTGCAAAAAAGGAGGAGACGACAACTGTACCACCGAGTATAATTAAAGCCGAGCTTGCCTTGATAAAAGAATGCAAGACGCCTGCAGAAGTTAGAAATCTTAACATAATCACTTTAAAGAGAAACATACGCCCAATTATATTAAAAGTGTCGCTAAAGCATCATTATTCCTTAGTGCAAGGTAGGAAGACCGCCGCCAAGATCCCAGACAGTTCGCATATACCGTTGGAACCCAGAAAAGCCAAAAGTGAAACCGTACATGCAGCAATTCACTGTAGATTTAAATAAATGCGGCACGATGGTGCTGGACGTGTTGGCGCTAATAAAAGCTGAATATGATCCCACGTTGTCTTATCGAAGATCCTGCCGCGAAGGAATTTGCGGAACTTGTGGAATGAATATAAACGGTGTTAATACTTTGGCTTGCATCACGTAATGCGAAATGAACATTTTTTCTTGCTCTATATAAGTTTATAGTTAGGAGAATGTTTCAAATATTCGAAGAATGGGAGACAAGGACAAATAATTCTTTTTCATCATAAAATCGGATATTGTAGCTTTTCCCTTTTCTTTTAGAAAAGTTAAACATTCATCAAGGCCCTTAGTCGTGTACCCGTTACCGCATTCGTACGTGATTAGGGATTTAGTAACGGATATGGATCAATTTTTAAAACAATACCAGGATATCGAACCGTTTTTAAAACGTCCGGGTGAAGAGAATTTTGTTGGCCTCAGACAACTTTTACAAAGTCAGAAAGATAGAGACAAATTAAACGGTCTGTACGAGTGTATCCTTTGCGGATGTTGCACTTACGCTTGTCCACCATACTGGTGGCTCGGCGATAAGTTTTTAGGTCCTGCAACTCTCTTGCAGGTATAATCGTATTGAAAATTACCTTTAACTGTTTAATTAATTAAAAATTACAATTTTATTTAATAATAATGATTTAATGATATGGTTATTGTACAGGCATATAGATGGATAATAGATTCAAGAGATGTGGCGCACAGAGACAGAATTAATAAGTTACGCGACTACTATTCGGTCTACCGATGTCATACTATTTTCAATTGCACAAAAACGTGTCCGAAGGTATGAAAACAGAAATTTTAATTGAAATTCAAGAATTAGAGCAGTCGTAACTAATTACTGCATCGATTCTTTTAGGGCCTAAATCCAGGAAAGGCGATAGCTCAGATAAAACGAATGCTAGCAGGACTCGCTAAAAAAGAAAGACCGGACATGGAGACACCGCTTCCGAATCCATGCCCTGGCCAAGACGACATATACCCTTGTAGAGAAAGAGATTAGATAGAAAAAACAAAACAAATGTTTAATAAAACAATATTCTTGATATGTTTTGTAATTGTATATAAACATATAAACCGGTTTTTCGTATGGTATACAAAGTTTTATTTAATTTTATACTGAAAAAATTACGCAGATGGAAATTATATGATGCAATGACATTTTACATTTAGTACACACGAAAATTCTGGCAAAATCAATACATTTATTAAAATACATTTCTAAGTCTTTCAATCGTACAAAAATATGTTTTCGCAGTTTCAGTCTTTATAACATTTTGGCACATACACGTTTTATTATAACAGTGTTTTGTAACCTTGCAATGAACTTTACTTTATTTTTCCTAGAATTGTACTTGTTGGTTAAAATAACTTAATGCAGTTTTCCTAGACTTTCATTGACTTAATGAAAGGAAAGTTCTTTGTCATATTTAACTTACATATTTACATATATAATAGGTAATTTATGTCAAATAATATCACTTATTAACGTCATACTTTCAAAATAAAAAAACATATAAAATTCTTGAAACAACATAAACTTAAAACTGCATGTTTGATATGTCATTTCATTTAAATGCGTTCAATTCAAGTATTTGTACTTATAACTGCAATCTTGGCTTCTTTAATATATTCTGATACTGGTCTTTATATTGGATGTTATTTGAAATAGGTTTTAAAACTGCATTCTCATCGTTTTCTTCCGATGTTAGAGCGTCAATGGTGTCTCGCAATTCTCGATCTTGTAACCAAGGATGTAATATAACTTGTTTTATTGTAATCCGTTCCCTTGGGTTAACTGTCATCATTCGCTTTATCTAGAAGATCACGTTATTATTATACATACAATTGTAGTTATATTTAAGTATATTTTAACAATCTGTACCAGATCTATAGCCTTGTGCGAAATGTGGCCAAATTTTGCTTGAGGAAAAGTATATTTGCCCATTTTTATTTGGTCTTGTAAACTAATTTTTGGATTGTTGCAATTGAAAGGAACAATGCCACTAAGACAAGCATATAGTATAACTCCTAAACTCCACACATCAACCTAAATAGGTTTAAAATTACAACATAAAAATTATAGTAGAACTTGATTATTTTTAAATACTTATTTCATATCTCCAGCTTACTTGATTTGTATAAGAACCACGCCCAATAGTGGATAATATTTCTGGCGCAACATACATGGGAGTTCCACAAAACGTTTTCATCATTGTTTTTGCATCAACTAATTTTGATAAACCAAAGTCTGACACTTTCGCCAATGTAATATCTGAAGTACTAGCTAATAATATATTTTCTGGCTACAAATAAATAATATTTACAGACGTAATTATTATTGGTTGAACTGATTACATGAAAGTTATTTGAAAGACTATACCTTCAGATCTCTGTGTGTTATACCGCAATCATGAAGATAGCTGACAGCTAATACAACTTGATAAAAGATTAGTTTTGCATGTTTTTCTGATAGTTTACCCCTACTTCTTATTCTATCAAAGAGTTCACCACCTTCCATTAATTCTAACACTATGTACACTGCCCTTGGGGTATCAACAATCTCTTCCATTTTTATTATATAAGGCTAAAGAATGAAGTATTTAGTACAGTATAAAATTTTAGTGAGAAAGATAGAGATTTCCATAATATACTTACATGTTTTAAAGACTTTAATATTTTAACTTCGTTCATAATCTTCTCTGGATCATTTAATGGATGATAGTGCCCGTTTGTACCACCTACTTTCATAATAGTTTTCATAGCAAATTTTTTACAACCAACTTTTGTAAATACCAGTTTCACCTCTCCACATGCTCCTGATCCTAATGTACGTGATACTGCATATTTGTTTTTTAAGCTGAGAGGTAAGTCACTGCTCTCAAATTCTACTGTGCTCATAAATATGTAAACTAGTAAAAGAATTAAATGTATAGTAGCCTGTTGATAGGAAATTTATATATATGTTGTTGAAGTATAAAATTACATATTTACCTGTCACAGCAGGTTGAGCTAAGGATATTACATCATTGTTTTCAAGTATTACTTTATTCCCGCGTCCTATTTTCTTCTTATTGACAAATGTACCATTCTGGCTTAAGTCTTCTAAATATACTACAGTATCATTAGTATTATTGCCAATGAATTCCCGATTTATTTTGAAGTGTATTTTACTCATGACACTAAGCCATTTTGGTTTTAGTTCTCTCTCAGTAATACAAATATCACAACTGTCAGCACGACCTAATGTATAAACATCTTTGGCCATTTCTGTAAAAACAATATAATAGCACTTTTAAATGAAGGAAGAACATTCATTATAATTAATATGCTCACCGACTGTCTTAAAAGGCAACTTAATGGGACATAATCTTCCCCATACGCTCATAGCCCTTTCTTGAGAAACTTCTTGTGATTGAGTAAGATATACAGAATTAGCATCTTGTGTATCAGGTAACGGTTGACCATCATCCATAATTAATAAATTATTTGGTTCAACACAAACCAACAATTTTATTCACAGCTTGCGTCCCTTCTAAGCTGGCAATGAGAAACACTTAAATGGAATAAAATATCGATCATAACAATGTTGTTTTACCGCGATTTTTATATATATATCCGATTTTTAAATGTGCAAGTTCACGTCGGGAATATATTTGATTTCGAATATTTTCGAACAACCACGTCGGAAAACTAAGAAATTATTAACCCATAACTCCAATACACGCGGTTACAGCGTAAACCCCGTAAATCAGTAAACAAACTAGGAACTAAGTGAACCACGCAATTTTTTTCTCTGCCGCCACTCCTCAGCTCTTGCAATTACATTGTAACTTGTGACCAAGAATTTGATTTTGAATCGGTATGTTAGGTGTCTGTCCCATCTTGCTGCCACAAGTTTTTAACGGCTCAGAAAGTACACGTCAGTGACACCTATCATTTGTGTACATCTGTATTGTTTACTGAGATTCAAAATTGCTCGCATAACAAAACTTGTATGTATATTGCATTTGTTTGCGAATAGCTAATTAATTATATCTCAAATCTGCCATCGGGCCACTACCACAGCCCTTAATTTTTATGATGGCAGCGAATTTAGAGCTCAAGGCAGCAAGCCGGGAGTTTTATTTTTTAAAACAAAAATTATTAAAAAATATTAATATTCTGCTTCACTTGCAGCGTATTCAAATTCACGTGTCGTATCAGTGTTTCATTGCGTACCAATGTCGACGGGAAATGTTGCGTCGTACCATATCAAAATCTATTTTTGTTAAACGTGGCATCATATCATTAGGTGATACCAGATGATATATTAAGACGATACGCGGTATACAAGTGATACCAGGGCTTAAATCACAAACATACTTTACGACAGTATAAAAATTTTTGTAAATTTAAATTACGAGTCATGCATATCACAAACGTATACGAAATTTTGAACTCTTTTATGGGATTCTTTACTTATAAGTGATTTAAACAAATATATATTGAACTTAAATTTTGGATACTGCTATTTAGTGTATTATACATATGCAGTTAAAGTATAAGTATGTAGAAAATAAAATGTAAAAATAACACATAAGTAATGAAGTGATGAAGTAATGAGAGAAAAATTAATTTATAAAACATAAAACAAATGATTTGGAATAAAATGTATTGTGCGTCAGGAAAAAACAATGACAGTATAAAAAGAATGAGTTGCTTACGATGATAGGTGTTAGAAACATTATAATAAAAACAGAATATGGGTTCAATGTAATAGACGTATTTTCATATTGTAGAATTTAATTGACAATATGAAATTATATGTAGTCGAATAAAAAATTTGAATGTATTTATGATTTCGAACCGCAAGTTTTACATGTAACAGAAAAGATTGAATTGGGCATTCATATCACTGGCAGTTAAAAAATGTGTACAAAGTTTTCATAGCGATGTATGACATTTTATATTACGTTTACAAGTTGTTATTAAATGGTATCATACCTCTAATAATAATAATATTGTAATTAGCGTTATTATCATTTTAATTAGAATTCGTTATTTTGGCAACTTACGGTTCAACGGAAAATTTTCACATTTTCTTTACATTGCCGCGATTGTACAGCTCAATTCAATATTACACGTTTGCCGTAGTGTCACACTTGATTCATATATTTAATCTCCATTTTCGTTTTACTAGCATTAAATTTGACAAATATAAAGTATACATATATATGCATATATTACATATGACATATATATGTACACAAATATATACTTCGACTTTACAAAAATTTTTTTATGTATATTTACGAAAGTAAGAAAATACGAAACGCCACTAAGAAATTATTATTCAATGAGAAACGTAAACATTTTTAAATTACAGACTTTTGAGTGTAAAGGGTGGGGCTAGCTCTTGAGCAGAAGGAACAGGGAAGTTAAGTTTATAACTATTAATATTAAGGTAATAATCGTACAGATAATTTTTTTTGTATTATGTATATGTGTAAATTAGTTTTTTAGTTGTTTATTATGTAAAAGGTGAATTGCATGTATTTCCCTTATATTCTTTGTATCAATGGATGGTTCGTCAGTGGCGGTGGTATAAACTTGATAGAGGTGTGTGACTTTGAGTTTTATTTTCACACATTCTCTGCCTCCCTCTTTCTGCTTAAGAATGGGTCAGGCTTATCCGTTTTTAGTGGCACTGTTATCCATTAGCTTAATGCTGAGCATCGGTTTCGTTTTTACAGTGCTTACGGCTTCCCTTCAGAGAAACATATTAGAGCAAATTTACTCGACTGTGTAAGATTACTCGTTGCTCGCTTGAAAGTAAATGTTATAGAGCCTACCAGAATTAAATAAGTCTTTCCATTTGAATAATTGTTCATCTCCTACAAACACTCTTCTTGGCTTTTTCTGACACACCTCGCCACCTTTCTCTTGAATTCTGCATAACTTTCCCTCCATTCTTTCTGCAACATTTCAGTGAATCTACATGAAACTAGTTGCAAAATACATAACAACATAATTTTTACAAATACTTACGGCAGCATCCACATTAGCAGGACTTTCATCATTAGGATCTGCAAGCATACTAATTACACTTATGAGAATAGTCTCAACTGTGTGAACTGGTAACCACCGTTCTGATGCTTTTTCATAGCCCCACTTATCATCTCCAGGTTCATGCAAAATCGATATGCATACATTACCATTCTTTTCGACTGAAAATATAAAATTTACATTTATTATGTTATCTTTATTTTTTATTTACACGTGATGAATTCATTCAACAAAAAAGGCTTACTGTTTGGATGCCATATTTCTGTTATGAATTTCATTCTTGGTGGCCTAAGTGGATACTCTTTTGGAAACTGTAAGTGTGCTTTGAAAAACCCACCTTCGCTGAAATTCGAGAAATAATAGTGAATAGATGCAAAAAAATAAATTAAACATAGATATGCAATTAACAAATCAATTAGCATCTTACTATAATGTGTCTGGAGGTCCAATAATGAGTACTTCCCACTGATATATGTCATTGTCATCTATGAGGCCTGCTGAAAACCCTTCTACTGGGTTTTTATTTAATTCTAGAGAAAAAAAGAGAACAATCAATAACTTGCATTGGAATCAAATGTCTATTAACGCCTACAAACATGTTATACTCGTTTTCAAGTATTAAATAAAAATATAAGTACATAAAGTCTAGAATAATAATAACAGACTATTGATGTTATATCTGTATAAATAGCACTGAATAGTTTAAAAATATAACGAGTCATATTTTCACATACATTCAAGGAAAACCGTTACCACTGATTGTGTGTACTAATTTGAAAAGTCACGAGAACACCACTGTCATTGAACATGTGTAAAGGTTATGTTTAAATTCAAGTGTAGTGGGTAACCGTCAGTGAGTCAGCATTGGGTTAATATAAAAAAATTGTAACGCGGTATTTAACCGTCGATGTAAAAGAATAAAATGAAAGGGACAGTAAAAGTATATTTCTATACGTCTCATTGTTCTATCGTCAAATATAATTTAAGACTTATAATTCGAAGACGGTTGACCTTCGGTGGCCGTTGCACGGCATGCTTTTCTCTGCGTTTTTTTTGCTTTTCGTCTTAACCGTGGTTGTGTACGATGACGCGCGAAATGCTATAAATAACGTTGCTTGCAATTATTTTCGGTAACGTCGGAAATAGCTTTCGGTATACGTGAAAATCACCCACGAGACAATTTGTACCGGAGTTGGGCATAAGGACAGGCGAACGCGATACTAAATGCTAGGTTAAAGTTATTCATGGGAGGCACACTACGGTTCCGTGACCGTATTGATTTTCACGCCCTAATCAGGCGCAGGGCCGACGTGAGATTACGGATGATTTAATCGGTGCTCACATAAGATGACAGAGGTTTCGAGAGACCGATATCTTGGGGAGAAAAAATGTTCACAAAGCCGATCTCGAGGGTCGAAGCACAACGGTGACGAGATCGCACGAGTTTCGAGTATGAGAACGGTTCCGGCTTTTCGTTAAGCCCGATATTGTGGCACGGATCACACTTAGCACTTATACTGCATTTGTTGGGTACCTGCTAATTGTTTTCGTAGTAGAAGCGCGGACTGTGGCTCTGACATTAATAAAAGTTCCGTTAAATAAGACTAAAGTTGAAAACAATCACTTTTGCTTGACTGGAAAGATGGCTAGGTACGTCGCGGAAGCAGTGAGTGCGCATGCCCTACTGCTTAAACATATGTTCTTCCGTCTTTGCAGTGCGCCGGTCCGATTAAACACCTACGCTCCCTACTGGATATCTCTCTAATATTTTCGATCAAAAATATTTTTTGCCATCAATAAGTAATGTAATTTATTCATAAAATATTGTTCCGACAATACGCTGAAATAATCTCTGAACAACATTTAAGCTGTTTTTCTGCATGATACTTTTTATAATTGGCTAGTTAATTCAAGAATGTAATTCCTGTCGATAAGGAACGATTTCTCTTGAAAAAGGTATGTAGGTACATTAGAGATCTGTGCCTTCTTTTTGTACAGGATTGAAATTCACAATTGACATTTCTTTTTTATATAAAACTATGTTTATTAAAAAGTTAATAATGAGTGAATATTTTAAGAGGGCATATTCTGGGTAAAACTGCGAGCCTATAGTTTTTACATTTTTGCATGGTAATTATAAAAATTAATGAAAAGGAAATATAGCTTTTAGGTGTACTAAATTATCACACACGAAAGATTGAATTAGTCCTTTTCTTAAGTCGTTTTTCATTTTTTATTATTCTGTAATATAAGATACATTGTCCGACAAACGATTATACAGACGTACAATATTCAGCGATCGTTTTTCCGTGTATTTTACAGTGACGTTGAATGCACTCTCACAATGTTCAGTTTCTTAGCTAGGTATTTACAATGTGTTAATTGATTCTTACGTTTATTACATAACATTTTAGTCTCCTTTGTTTTTTCTTTCGCTCATATACACTCTTGTTCTTTTTTACATGTACACTTTTTTAAAAGTCACGTATATTGCTACGAATTATTGAACGAAAAGATAACCATAATTTTCAAAGAGAAAACGAGCGGTATTGAAGGAAAGCAAACACTTTTTCATTCAATATTATCAGACGAAATAAAATGTTATTAATAACTGGTTGATGTAATGTGTTTTCACAAGATTCTTTTATGTTATTTTTAAATTTACATAAGCTATAGTAAAATTTTTTAAATAAAAAGATGGGAGCGAGAGGGAAAATAGCATTATTCTCTCAAATAAAACAGGCTTTTTTTAATACGAAACGCACGCAATATTCTGAGAAGACAGAGAATTAATAAAAAATATACTATTTAATGTTACGTTACGAAAATGATAAGTAAATCACGAAAGTTAGTATTAATATTCAGTGAAGCAAGATACAGATTATTTTGTACAAAAATTTACATTCCATGGAACTGATAATGCAAAAACGTTATAGTATGTGCGTGTAACTATTATCCTCGGAACATTCGGAGATCATGATTAACGGAAAACATTGAATCATGTATCTTTCCGTGTTTCCTTCTTTAATGGTTTTCCGTATATGCTGTAGCGCTTTACAATTAAAATCGTAGAATTCTTATATTGGACAAAATTGACCGAGAGTAAAAATAGAAATTCGCCAGGCCTAACGTTTTGATAGTATTCATCTAACATTATATATCAGCTATTGATATTAATATCATACAATGATTTTAATGCTATATACAAGATAATATGTATATGTAGAAAAATTTTAACAGTGTCGCCATTTCATGTTTTTCTTTTTTTTTTTTATTACGATTATGTTGCTATCTATGTATTTAGTCTGCGACGCGTCAATTAATTGCGATCATCACTTTCAGTGATCTTTTTACAAGTTAATCACAAACGTGGTTCAAGATCTAGTTATACACGTATCATGTTATGTTCGAATTATTATTTTAAATTGCAAATTTTGTATAGGATTCGCTGATGTGGAAGGACGGTAGAAGCAAATCCCGCCGATTCGATAATCGCGAGCATTGAATCGGCGCAAAACCATTCCCTTTCTTCAAATATCCTTTCTCTACGCAACGGCTTAGTTAATTTCTCATTTGAACTATCGACGAACCTTTTCCTTTATATAATCTCCATTTGTATTTATATTGTGAAATTCAATGTTTTTTTTTTATTAATGTAATTGACTTTGTGCGTTAATCGCTTAGCGATATCTGCATTCCACATGTCTATAAAAGATTTTAATATAATAATAAAATTCTTTAAGAAAAGAATCTTTTAAAACCAGTTGAATCATACATATAACATTTTCTTAACTTTCGTTTTCGGTTTTATTTAAAATTTCATATTAAATATCGTCGATGCGCTCAGCAACATTTACGGGAATCACGTGAATTGAAGAAAAGTTACAAGTGGTTCCCCACAACAAATAGTCCAAGCTGACGCTTGGAGGAACGCGTATGCCACTTCAAAATGAATCGAACGAGTGTGAGGAAGTTTGCTCGGTCAGCCAGGCTGGATCGATGGCTGGATGGTCTGGTGCAAGCATCAAGGCAAACTTTGTCTTGGCTATCGGCCACCATTCTCAATAGAATCGCCGAAAACGTAGCGATAACTTTAGCAATCGTTCAAGTCGATACTAATTGCCATTATGAAAATTAT
>SHCU01000003.1:1725986-1740217 GCA_004307685.1 Ceratina australensis
ACATCGTTGAAAAAATAAATCATATATGCATATTAATTACAAAGTTCGTACAGAAAATTCAAAATACACATTTAAATTTCAATATGGCGAAAGATGGGATGTCGCGCTATACAGTTTGGGAACACACCTTCTCTCTTTACATTATGCTTTTTGGCCCGACTCACCTATTTTATGTATATTATCTCTATGTCGTTGACCCTTTCTGATCTTGATGCTATATTCAGCAGCTGTGTACTTTTTGATCGACATCTAAATATTACAGCAACCTAAGGTAACCGTCGAAACAAGTTTTTCTTGCGATAAGAGCAAATCGACCCTCGCGGAACATTCCCCGGTTCATCCTCCGCCATCGCGCGATGTTCATTAGTCTCCGTCAGAAGCTGCTGTAAATGCAGCTGTGGCGGTCACGTGTCGATATTATTAATAGCGACGCCGATACGATACTTCACTCGTAGTAAGTATAGAATTATGCACCAGTCATATTTGTAAGTAATTTCATTCCGATGTAAAACTGTATTTTGTACGAATTAATTGCTGTAGCTATTGTAATGTATTTATCACGAATTCTTTGTATAATTTACATGTTGTTCAGATCAGTTCTTGTTATAACCGAACTCAAATAGACTGCAGATTTTATGTATATAGAAAAAAGAAATGTACAGAAAATTAAAAAAAATATATATATATATATGTAATAAACAATACACAAAATGATCAATTGATATCACATCAAAAAATTTTATATTGTTACATTAAAATTTAACAAGATATTTTTTTGTGAAAGTTATGATATGTATTTTTACATGTACGTCATTTGACGCATATTTGATTCTCTCACAAAGATACTTATCAAACTATGCAAAATAAGATTGTAAATACGGTGTTCATGTAATATACTTACTAATCTTTAGTCCACAATTTCTATCAGCTTTGAAGAGCAGTTTCCCTTTACAGCATCGGTTACTGCCAGTCGATAGTTTAAAGAAGCTTAATATTTGCTTTGTGTTCGAATAACCTGTGAGCGAGCCAGGGTATATTTCTCGTTATATCAGGAGTGTGTGTATAGCTGGTTAGATACTTGGCCGGTGTACAGGGTGGAAAAACGAGAAAATCGAACAGAGGGAGAGAGTTCTTACATGTACATAAAGATTGAGGAGAATAGAAAATAAGAAGCTCGAAGACATAGTAAATATGTATGGAGAAAGCGAAATGCGATAGAATCGAGAAAAGTTTGAATAAATAATTTGATAAAAAAAATATTTATCTCGCGGCTGCAAATTGAGGCAGCAAATTCACCGATTTTATCATTTGGGCTTGTGTTCTTTGTTCGGAGGAACTATTTCATCAATTTTAACTGTCAGCGGATTAATAGCTGACGCTGCGGAAACTTGTATTTATTATACGAACTGTCAATCATTTCGTTTTTCCTCTCCCAGATAGACGGCGTCGAAGAATTTGCGATACGAAATCTATCGAACTGTCTCCACATATTTTTATTGAAAACAACAGAAATTGTCTCTACCGATAGAATAAATCTACGAGTAAATACGTATATGAAATAATATCATCGGCGCGAATAAATCTTTCTATTTCCATCGAACCTTTCAGAGGTTAAATATGTTTTCGTTCGATCGCAATCATACGTGCGATAAAAATTGCTCTAATAGTTCGAAAGAGGAAAACGACGGGAGTGAACGGAAATCGACGTTTTATTCAAAATTTTTTATTAATGATTGTTCCTAAATCGGAATTAAAAAATAAGGTGTTATAACCGACGTGCTGCACGATAAGTCTCGTTTTTCCGGTACAATAATTTCACTACGAGAATTTCAATGCTGGATGCCGGATATTAAGTTCAGCTCGCGTCACGAATACGGATAACATTTCGGTTAATCATAAATTATTCAAAGGAAACGTGTATCGATCGCGATTCGTATTACCGGCGCTGTGCACACGGGTAACACTGAATGTACATACGAGCGGAATAGAAAAGAAATTTGATTTTTGTCCGCACACACTGACAAATTGCTTTGCGCAATCGAACCTCGTTCTGGCAGTTGCGTTTGCCAGGTGGTTGACTCAGAATTTTCCATCGTTCGTGCGAACACAGCGGGACAACCGGTTCCGGTTTGTCAACAAAATTAATTTTGACGACTGTTTTTTTTTTCGTTTTGTTTTCGGCCTCACCCTTTTGCCTGGCGCGCGCGCGCGCCCCGTCGAGTAATTAAACGAGCTCATATGTTTGCGCTCGAATATTACGCTCGAGGGAATAAATTACTCAGGAAAATGGGATTCATGACGATACAACGGATGTCGGTGTAACGAAACGTGCCGGAGCTAAACGGGACGAAGTTCAAACCCGCTGTTGATGATTTTTCGTGCCCGAAGAACAATTAAACTCTTCTACATTGTCTAGCTCGTAATTAAAATTAAATACAGGCTGAAGCGCACTGGCAGAGCCAATTAACGCGTTCGACGTTTCAATCTTTTTTCATTCAATTATTGCATTTATGACATACGTTTTTTATTTTTCCGAATAAAATTTCGAAACTCTGACAGGTTGATTATTTACTTTATTTGTACAGATAGACTCACGCGTTCTTTTCTACATTCCGAAAAGTATGCAATTTTGCCTGATATTTTCTCTCACTTCAGGTATTTTCGGTACGTTTACTACAAGTACCATTTGCATAATATTCACTATTATCACAAATATAATATTAATATTATATATATTAGGTTGGGGAAAAAGAAATCCATTGAGGTTTATTTCGAAACTTCATTTACCACACCCTTCACATTTTCACGATTTTTTTTAAATTGCTGTATCTCGGCATCTAATGTATAAAAAAATCTGAAACCCTGGGTATATGTTCTACTATATGGGGAGAATATGTGAGCATATTTTCAACCCGATCGGCACACTTTCGATTTTTGCGAAATTTTGAAGGGGTACCCCTGTCGATTTTTTCAAAATCGGGAGAAAATTTCATGGTCGCCGATCGGGCTGAAACTATGCGCACAAGTTCCCCTCTTATAGAAACTCATTCACGCAGAATTACAGCACTCTCCATCCATTAGATCCCGAGAAAGAACAATTTGAAGAAATCGCGAAGTTTACAGGAGTACCCATTTAGGGATTTTTTTCCCCAACCTAACATTATAATATTCACTATACCACAATTTACCTGATATTTTCTCTCACTTCAATGTTTATTTCTATCTTCAGCCTCTAGTCTCAATTACCTTTATATGTAAATCTGCATGAAACATAAGAACAAACCAAGTATCTCAGCTGGTTATGTATTAATCATTAATCATTGGTTTCTCGCGTCACATTCCCTTCAACCGTGTTGGTACAGGTATTGTCGGTACGTTTACTACAAGTACCATCTGCATAATATTCACTCGTAAATCTCGAAAAAGCCTGCCGGGCGCGGTGTGTGCGCAAGCACACGAGAGAGGCTGATCCTCGGGATTTTATTTTCCCGGGGATCCCCTCGGGAATACGGTGGATGGAAGGGACGCGTGAACCCGACGGGGCGCGAGGTATAATATCAGCATTAATTATATTACTCTCCGCGTAATACGCGAGCAGGTTTAGTGCCTAATTATTTCGTGATTGGGTCGTCCTTTTCGAGAAGCTGCCTACCGAGAATAAATTGCGAGGCAGTAATATTTCCGCGTTGCCTGTTCTAATGTACACTTTTCTTGCCATTTTTTTTGATGAATTATGTTTGAGAGTAAAGGAGATTTCCTAATGAATTTTAATGAAGGTAAACAATTTGTAAGAGTGTAATAACAGTGTGAAATAGAGAATTGTAATTGGATTGATATGATATTCTAAGAAAGACGTTGGTAAATACATATGAGAGTTGGTTAAAGTCTCGTCGAGGTTGCGATGGTATGAATGTGCAGAGGAGAATCTTGTACTCGTGCTTACCTCGTGAACAACTTGGCACTACTCAAGTCTGTTGTCTAATGACGTCGCAACACAACTATCACGTTTCATTTGCCAAAAGTTTGCTTATTCCGACTACCCCGGGGGACGGATCGAAGCGCGTTGCAAATGGAGCGGAATAAGTGCCGGTACAACGAAAGAATAGCGGAATATTTTTATTAATCAAAGTACGAATGATATTTTTATCGCGTTGAATTTCGAAAACAATTAAATTTATCATCGTTCGCGTAAGTAGATGCGCTCGGAATTATCGGATGAGCAAACGTAAATTTATTGAGTTAATTATGATCGGAAGGACGCAACTTTCACGGAAAACATTTTCGCCTCTCTATTCGAGGAAATTTTTTACGCGCTTTTCTAACTGCCGAATACGGTTTAAAATTGCGTTATACGTAAACTCGTTGGTATAAAAATATATCCCATTACCAATTTTCTCCCTGAGGCAAAAAACTACCTGAATGAAATTAGGAGGCTATTTTATGACTCACGTGTTCAGGCTATTCATTGCTATGCACCAAAGTATTATAGGCGAAAAATTGTTGCATTCGTAATGAATAAAAAAACAGTAATTCAGTTCGTATGGTAACAATAGAAAAATAGTACGCATAATTTTGTTACACAATTTTATACGAGATTTTAATCCTAGTAATAACATCTGGTCTTCCAGTCTATCCGGAAGCGTTCTACTCCGCCGCAATCAATATTTAAATACATTATCTGTTGTTCCCTGGTTCGCATCAAAACAATTTATAATCTCGTTTGATAAATCGTGCATTTTTTAATTTACTACATCCTCCTGCGGTCGAGTTTGCCGGGAATTGAAGTTAACAAAGCGTCGGCGGCGCGGGCGCGGCGGTCTGCATATTCGAGCATGTAAAGCATCCCTTTGTCTTCCACGATACATTGAACAAAATTGCAGTACGTAGTCTGAAGTGTATGCACGGTACGTGTGTACGTACGTACTACATACGTTTGCTTTCATACGATACTACGATATTCAAGGCGATTCTTTTTCCAGCTAAAGAGGGGATTATATCTAAAAGCGTAAGCTATATTCTAGCCACACGTGTCGTAAAAACGTAAGCTTACTAAAGACTATGTGTGCTTATGTATGGACGTAAAACATCGCGTGTTCCATCGAAACGAGATGAGAGATAACGATTGCCTATCGGTTTTAAGATTGATTATGTGATTGAGTTTCTAATTGGAAGCAGTGACGCTAAACCTGCGATTTAATCTTAAAAATAAAGAGTACTTAAATCATATTATAGTAATATATTATATAATTATAATATATTATACATATAATAATATTATAGTAACACTTAATGGGTACATGGCTTTTAGGAGAGAAAAAATAGAAGCAAAATTATATCAATTGCAAATATTTACATAAAAAATTAATTGTGAGCCGCAGCTACAGCGCGAAATTAGAAGGCATGAAATTTCAACACCCTTTTTCGCGCACTTGGCGAAGTTTTCTGTTGCCTAACGATCTTCTGGCTCCTCATAATTAATTTTCCTTCCCTCATCAATATTTCAATCCGACGACGCTCCCGTGGATCGTTCGCGCGAAAAATCAACCATCAAACTTTCAAGGCGATTCGATGAACGAAAAAGTGAAAAAAAAATAAAGAGAATAAAAGAGATCCGTATAAAACGTTTGAACACATCGCGAAAATTGTCTGTCCCCGCCTCCCTCTTTTAATTGTATTTCGTTTCGCTGTACACCCGGTTGTATCCCGTTTTTCAACATTTCTCCCCTTTCAACGGATTCGCACTACAGTTTTACGTGAACCAATGAACACGATGATCAAAGAGAGCTTTCGAAATAGAGCTACGGAACAGCCATCCGTTCAACCGTGGCTCTCTGTCTTTACCTCATATACCTACTGCGAATTCTTTCACAAAACGAAAAAAAAAAGACTAGCTAGATTTATTTGACAGCCACAGATAGACTTTGACGCTGTCGACGGAAACGAACACGCAGCGTCGATTGTTCACGCCTGGAATCAAACGCTGGTCGGGTTGTTTTTTGTGAAATATTTAAACAAAAGACATTCCATCGGAGCGCGTGCGACGATTAATCGAAAATTAATTAGAATGTCCTTGCAGGAAATTCAATTGTTAAACCGCTTTGACGCACGTGTGGTATCGAGCATAAAGCATACGTAGAAGATTGAACAATGAACGGATTATCGAAATAATTTGATCGTCGTACTGAGAATGTTGAGATGCGTCGCGGCCACAAATTGCGAATTTCCGGTAAAAACTGAACACGAGTAGGAGTATAGGATTTAAGCTCAAAGCGGCGTTCATCGATCGGGCGACGCGTTCGCCGATACTTCAACAATGTTGGTTTCGTCCAATGAATAAATTATCTCAGGATAGCGTCCTTACACTAACAGCAAACAAAATTGGGCAATGGCGCAAGGGTAGAGAGAGAGAGAATTACTGAGTGTGTTAAACACTCGTCGCGTTCCGAGTAAAAAGGAGAAAAAGGTAACAGAGTTACTGCAAGAGCGACGCTGTTCGTTCAAATCATTTCGCGCGCGGGCCTGAAATTCGATTTGATCCCAAGCGTTATTTTTTTTGTTTCGTTTTGTTTCCCCTTTTTTTTGTCGTTGTATACGGACTGTGTATTTGACATTGCCTGAGAAATGTGCACGAATTTTCCAATCTGTGCCGCGGCGCTCGCTCTGCCATTTAATTCGTCGCATCGAGTGCAATTTTTTACCCCCCTCTCAGCTTATTCGGAATGCAACGAAATTACCGACATTGTTTGTCGGTCATTTTTATTTTGATTGTTTAAATTAGCATTTTCAACTAGGTGCATGTATTTTTCTTTTCCACTGAAACACGTTATTTAACAACTATTCATTGAATTCAATCGAACGAGTTCCGTGCGATGGAATTCGGATAGTTTTTGTTATATCACAATTAACAAATTCTAATTAAAATGTTAATATCAGTACTGGAGAGTAAATCGATATCGTGCTATCGCTTTAATCAGCGTTCCTGTATGTAATTCAAAATATCTGCTTGATTAGCTGCGCCGTCTATATCTATTAACTATCATAACAGCGTGTGATCTCTATGTCGTCCCAATATCGGAATCATTAGTATTGAAATCTCTCGTCTAGCTGTTCCCTTTTGACGCATACTTTATTAAGAAAGACGTCGTGGTACTTAGCACGTAAAAATTAATAAAGACAAGTGTGATCACCGTTTAACCCTCTACGGGACCGAGTAACTTTCAGGTTACATTTTAATTTTACCAGTTTTTATACAAGAAGTGCAGACATTATAGCCCGTTGTTACGTGAAAGTCGCATAATGAATGAAATTATTTGAGCGGAACAATTTTTCTTCACTTGCATATATAGGTTTATAATTACTGAGTTTTCTTTCCCACAATTTTCTAGGATGTAAAACAAATTAAAAATTTTATTTAAATTTATTCAAATAAATTTAAATAATACGTATATATACGTTAAATAATAAATTTAAATTTAAAAAATTAAAAAAATTTAAATTTAAATAATACGTGTTAAATTAAATTAAATTAAATTAAATTAAATTAAAATTTAATTATCGGATGAATTATCTATTCTATAATGTAATGTGTTCTATAATGTAAATCAAAAATTTGGCTCATAGTGGCTCGATTATACAAGTGAAACTTCATTGAACTACATTCGCACAACATCATCAAAAGTTTGCATTGTTTCCAAGTTTTTAAATAAACAGGACGCATTACCGTCCATGCCGTGGTGCGAAAGGCATGACTCGAAATTAGGATCGATGACATTGCACGGCGATGGTAGCTGATTCACGACCGACAGATGCAGCCGGGTGCATAGCGATCGTCTTTTCCTGAATGTAGAACGTTTCGTGATCCTTCGGTACGTACGGCGGTACCTACCGATCGTTGATCCCCCATTCTTCCAACGTTTCAAAAATAGCCGTTTTATCGGAGCCAATTCGAAAGAACCGGGACGTCGATAAATCAGGCGGCGCGAAGGAGTACGGGACGCGATACGATCGAGGTGTCGACGGACGCGCGTTTCTCCATTATTCGGACACGGTGACACGTGGCAGGGCGCGGGGAAAAAACGTGGGAGGGCGAAGACAGAGAAAGATTTGCCAGCGCACGTCCAGCGCCGCGAGGTTAAAATCTTCTACCTTGCGCCCAATGGGAATACACGGGCTTTATTGACTGTCGCAAATCGCGTAACGTTTTAGCCTCCGAGTTATTGAGTCCGACCTGTTCTCGCACGCGGACGACGCGAGACTCGAAGGTGCACCGATAAGCGTAGAGTGTCACCTCGTAAAGAATCAATTCAGCGATCCGAGAAAATGAGCCAGCAGGCCAAGGTAGCGTTGCATCCTGATAAAGCTTATAAACATTGTCTATTATAATCTGATTACCATGACGTTAAATGTCATGTTGGTTTTCAAACAGAGAATATATTTAAATACAGTACACGCGTAGGAATATACGTATAATTAATACAATGTCAGTTGACGATCCGTTCAAGTTCGTAGTTGACTGATTGACATGACAGATTGACAGATATAAAAGACTGACAAAATATTGTTTAATCTATAATATCATAGAAACGATGTGTTTCTAAATTCTAAATTGCGTTTAACGATGTATTCCAACATGTTACTTTATCATTTTATGATTTTGCGCAGTAATATAAAGTACAGATTCGAGTTTCGCTACTAAATGTCAATATTAAATTATATTTTAGCACGATAATGGGAAATTAATATCTCTTGTTTGATCACATTACAAAAAATATTCATACATTATTCAATACGTTCATGCTGCGTTTACTTACAATGTATATTACGCACAAGACATATTTACCTGATTTTAATTATTCAAAGACAAACGTAATACTGAACATTAATAAATCGCTTGAACTATCTAATTCCGCTATTGACTGATTTCGCGTTTAGCTGTAATTTATGCACACACCGTTCACGTTTACTCTAATCGCGTTTACCGTACAGATAAGGCTAGAGCTACTAGCTAATTCAACGAACGTATCGAAACAGAACAAAGCCGAACAAATTACTGGACAAATTATTCCCCGTGCAACGCGTAGCGGTCGCAATCATTTTCACACCGCGACAATGCCGCGCACCACATTATAAATCGCCGTCCGCGAGTAATTTCCTTTCAAATTCCTCGGGGCTTCTGCGACTCCCACGTCTATCCGTACCGTGCATGTACACGCGTGGACACTTCGAAGATCGCAACATTTCTCCATTTTCCGACTGGGAACTTCGACCGGACCTCGCCGCGGGTGGCTAGGTGGATGGGCCGCTGGCGAAACTTATTATGCCGCGTCGCTTTCTGTCGCGGTTTATTTGAATATTGCTACGTGACCGTAATGCAACGCCAGTTGCCAAGCGCGTTTCTGCAGTGTTCGTCCCATTATGGCTCTGACTTGTGTACAAGATGTCACCGAACTCATAACAAGAAGCCGTGAACATTTCAATCACTCGACTTCTCCTTGTTCATCTTGTTTTTTCGGCCTGATCAACTTTTTATTAAACTTAAAATTACCAATTCCAAGCTCTAAGAAATGCTTTATATTTTAATTATGAAAAGTACCAGTTCTCAGTTCATCGTAGATCGTTCTTATTTGTGTACTCTATACGCGTATGTATGTATATGTTCTAAACACAAAGCGAGAAGAATCCACTTGGGACAGTGAGCAGAGATAGCAGAGAGGAGGACAGACTGTGCTAACAAGAACAAGGAGCAAAATTAATGTATCACGGTCTGACAAATTCTGGGATCAAATAACACGAAATAATGATTATATAGATAGTATATGAGGGAGAAGGAGAGAGAGAGAGAGAGAGAGAGAGAGAGAGAGTGAGAGAGTGAGAGTGAGAGGGGAAGAGGATGGCTGGAGAGGAAATTAATCCGGTAAATCAAAGTGAGAGAGTCAAAGAGCTAGAGGCGTGACAAGGGCGGGTGAGCACGCAAGGGTGAAACAGGAAAGACAAAGGATAGCGTAATAGGTCGAGTAGAAGGGATTATTGGTATTATAGATCCCTTTAGTTCTCCATTACTGCGGCAAAAAGGTTATGTGAAACTTGTTCGATGATGGAACGAGGTCGTGCCAATAGCTGAAAATGCACGCCCGATAGATCAGATCTTTCTCTGTTTAAAATGATTACATGTATATACCTATACAATTGTTTTTATATTAAGTTGAATTATGCATGACTAAGTGACAAATGTTTGTATTTATTTTGTTTTTATAAAATAATAACATTCTATAGTTTATTAGCATGGTGGGCTATACATTTATATGTATAAATTCTCATGACTTAAATAGACGATAACTCAAGAAAAACCTGGTTGGAGAAAATAATGTTCAAAGGTGAATAAAATATCTCTAAAAATTAGCAATGAATATAAACTTGAAAAATTGGTAGATTTTTTCTGAATGACGAATAATACAATGGATCTTCTTGGAATGTCCAGTGGGAGATAAAAAATTTCGTATTATCGATTCAAACACGATATTTCAGGGCCGAGACAGGTTGTTAATCAGGATTCGAACAGGCTTACACGGGACAAAGGACAGTGTCGGTGTTAACAGAGTAGCAGGGTAAAACCTCGGTCTCTAGCTGGTAGAGCTGTCAGTCCCGGAGGCGTTTCTGGTGCTAGGATATTGGATTGTCTTGTTACACATCACCCTTTCCTCTGTCTCTCTCCACCTTCGGGTTTGGCCGTCGAGGAGTCTAACTTTCACCTACTACAACCCACACGAACAACGAAAAGTAATACGATGCGTTCACACTTTGCCTGCCTGCCTTCCTTCCTTCCTTCCTTCCGTCCGTCCGCTCTAGGTATCTCTTATCGATTCAGGGACGGAGAATCGAACCTGTCAGATACGGAATTGCTTCGGGAATCTTTCAAAGATTTCAAAGATTCCGGAATTTGTTCAGTTAACCGACAGGTCGCATCTTTAGTTGTTGAATTACGTGGTTACGTGCAGTAGATTCCTCTTAATATAGGACAGTCCAAGCACTTCACTATACATCAGTTTTATGACTTCAAATAATTGGGCATTCAAATGTATACAGTTGTATGATCACTTCTTTAATTTACTTGAGAACTTAGAGGTTTTACTACAAATATTCTGAATCTGACATGATAGAGGAGGGTCGGTAGTCATGAGAGCACCGGGATTAAGAGCATTGTTCGTTAGTCACACAGAATACTATTATGCATACGTATATCATCGGAAAGGACAAGTCAGCCGGACGGTCAAATCCAGGCATCGGCGTGATCATTATTGCAGAAGTTGAATTTATGTGTAGACAATCGAATCAAGATGATGTGATGCGTTGCGCACCGTGGAAGGACTATATAAGCAGTTATAATTAATGTATGCGGGGTATATCGCTTGTTTGGTTCCGCTGAGTGGTTGATTATTCCTATGCCACTGTACGGTGGACCACGGTGCCCGTGCCAAAACAGTATTAGGCTATTCTAATTAGCGTTCATTATAGCCATGAATCATTTTAACGAAATAAAATGTAAACGACGTGTTTGACGAAAAAAATAGAAGAACAAACATGATGCACTGATGTTTCACATAATTTCTATTTTATGAAAAACAATAAGACTAAATAACATGAATACATTTGTAAGATAAGTTTCATTAAATCTAGCTCTCAACCGAATTTGTTTGCGTGCTTTGTAAAGATCAAAGTATGTAATTGACACGACTGTTACAAATAACTTCCTACTTTCGGGGCAGAACAAAAGGTTCAGGGAAAACTGGGACGAAAGAATCCACAGAGAATGTAAGCTTAATTATCCGCATCTCATTAACTTCGAGGATGTTGCCATCGTGTATGCGATGAATCCATTCTTATTTCTTTTTACCTATTATGCACTGATTCCAGCTGCATGAAGCCAGGCCTCAGATAATCCGTCATTGTTACCTCCAAATATTTTTTATTAATTATGAACTGAATTACTGTGCAGTACATGTGTTACTATCAAACGAACGAGAAGCATCATATGTGCACATTAAACAAAATTGTTTTTTCAAGATCTTATTAGTCCTATCTACATTTTTCTGCACATCTCCACAGTTTCCTTTAGAGAGTCAGACGATCACATATTTCATGGAGATCCTGCTGGTAAACCAATTCAACCATTTGCCTTTGATAACTATGAAGGCCAATTTCACCCACACCACTACCCCTAACAAAGGCCAGTTCGAGAATGCTACCAAAAGGCCGAAATCCTCAATCCAAGTTAAATTCGACGTTAGAAATACATCTCAGAATTAATAATTTCACAAATTCTAAAGAGAATATGGAAATACGTCATTTAATATTTCGTCACGTATCATAATTTTGAATTTCTGAGATATACATATATATGTTCTGTAGAACAGCTCGCTAGTTCCAGCCTTCGACACTTTTGAATCTCGCTGTACAAGGAGAATTTCGCAAAGAACTTCTTGGAGTTATTACCACAAACGCTTCGCTAGTCCTTCGAGGATTAATAACGACTTCTCGCGGCAACGAAAATCGCATATTTGCCGCGGACAAATATTCACCGCGACTTTTTCCGCGTGTCATCATTTTGGGGAATTCGCAGGGGGAACGCGAAGAACGAGCCCTAAATCGGCAGCCCTTGACTTCTAGGCGACAGCCTCGTAATACGTACTCCTTCGTCCCTCTGCTGGGACTTCTGGCAGAATGGAGAATTCAGAAAGTTCCCTTCGCGGACGTTTCAATGCACGAGTTTCTTTTGTACTTTTTCGAATTACGACAGCAACATAAGACACAATTTTCTAGAATTACTTGATTTATAAAAAAAAACAGTAAATTTCTTAATTATAAGAATGGATACGTGCTCTTTATGTGATTGAAAATTGTGCAAAACAAGGAGATTAGAAATGGAATTGATATTTCCACTTCACTAAGAATATGATTTATTACGGCACTCCATTTTAAAATTATAATGGAAATACACTGAAGGCAGCTATTTAATTTGAAAGAGCCTTATCCGTGTGATTAATGGAATCTTTTGCGCAAAACCTTGAATTCGATTAATAGTATGACGGGCGCACTTGTTTATATTTGACTAGTCCGGCGGATTCCGAATGGATGAATTCGGCACAAATCAATCGGAGCTTAGTAACTATATCTATATACTGTGCCTACAGGGGAGCCAAGCAAATCTCATTACAAATTGCTGCAGGACAATTAATGCAATTATAACGTAATTACCAGGCTTCAAAGCGTGACTCGTTCATTAATTATTATCACACTGACGCCACGCGTCCGCGACTATCGTGGAAAACAATGCATCTGTAATCCCGATGAGATCATGCTTGAAATTCATCAACAAATTGTAACTGTCAATGAAATTTCATATCAGAATTACAACAAGAAATTGATTCAGAGCTCAGCTATTGTGTACAATACCTAGGTGCACATCATCTATGAAAATCGAGTGAAAATTATGATGTCACGGTTTTATTATACGACATTTCGAATTACTCATAAAATGTTAAATTATACAATAGTTGATTTCACGTATGTATTATTTATGCACACGTGCATTTAGCTCGATATTATAACACGAGTCGTACAATTTACATGTATAACATGCCAGTTCTTTTCAAATTCTCGCAATATCATTTTCCTTCGAAATTTCGACATTAATAGAGGTTCGTGTCTAAAAAGAGGACAATATATGCCATGAAATCCTGTTTGTTAGAGTCCACTCATAATCCTGCGAAAAATCTGCGGCAGCTACCGTGAAAGTATGCTCAACCGTCGGAATAACAAATCGTCCCGCATGTACGCCGAAAAACTCCACGTTCGCCGTTTGTTCTCGATCACGTCCACTCCGTGTCCTGCCCCTTTCCATCCCTTCAGTCTTTTCGCTTTGACGTCGATTTTGTATCGGACAGGTAATTACAGGTTTCGAGTTATCTATGCGAATCCGACGACGGTACGTGTTTCGAATTATTACCGTGCACACTTTATCCATCGTTCTTCCCTCCCACCCTGTTTTGCTGCTGTCCACTCTGCGTTTTGAAACGTTTAATCCCCGTATGGATACTTTATCTATACTCAAAGCAAAATATGTTTTGAGTTAAATTCATTTACTTAGGGAGGCTCTTAATTGAGCCATTTATTTTGAAAGTGACTTAAGTCCAATTTAAAAATTGTTAAGTTAGCTAGTTTAACAATGATGTTCC
>SHCU01000003.1:1747534-1768328 GCA_004307685.1 Ceratina australensis
CTGTATTTATGTCGATATTAGGAAACTTATCCACCGGAGCTTATTACAATGTACAATCGCCGCCTAATTTAAATCATTACGTACCTGTTACCTTTTTTCAGCCCCGTGGATTACAGAGAGTAATAGGCAGAAATGTCCTCGTACAAATCGTAACGGGATATAATTGAAGCTAATAATTTTTGAAGAACGTCGAGATTAAAATATGCGAAGCTTAATTTCCTACGTGTTACTCGCGCATTGCTTCGCGATAAATTCAACGTTATCCAAAAGCGATTTGTCATAATCGAATTAAGTAAGATATACCGCTGCTGAACAATAATTACCGCGGTTAACCGACTCGTTTTATCGTACCCAATTATAATCGGTTATAAACGATTAAACTTTAGTTTTCGTGATCAATTCGTTTTAATCGTTGGCCAGTTTATACTTACGTATACATCACTGTTAGATTATCCAACAATTTTAATAGGTGTCCATCTATGCGTCAGTTAATAATTAATTAAAATGTTTCATTTGTTACGGAAGTTACGCCTTGTACGAGAAGAACGTTTCAATAAAACGTTAACGGTGTTTGGAAATTGGTCGCATTCAACGTGCCTCGTTTTCACCGGTGAAAACCTGGTGCGGGCGCGCGCTTCCACGTGTTTTCTCACGGTGAGCGTGGAGTGTATCACATTAATCAAAGGCAACTATCCTCGTTCCTTTCCCTACCGCCCTCACCCAGCCCGCCGCCAACCTCGTAATTTTTCTGCAAACCAATGTTCGCCCTCCTCGTTGCCATCTGTTTTAAACCAACCCCCCGTTTCCCACCGAGTAGGAATCGTTATTTCCGTAAATTGTATTTTCATGAGCCCATTGATTACTCAGGTAAGTTGAAATTTATTATCGGAATCGTTCCAAGGAGAGCTGAACAAGCGAAACGTTTCTTGATCGTTGACTGAGAAATAATCTGGCTCATTATTTATCGATGATTCATGAGAACCATTCTTCCTTTTCATATTATAAGTAACACTTGAGAATGATTTCAATAATAGCAATCGAAATAAAATAATTATGTAATTTTGAGTTATGAGTAAATAAAGCATTCCTTAGTTGATCAGATAATTGTAAATGATATTCGAACAAGAGGATTCTTCCTTTTAAAGACAATCTAAGATTACTTTATAAAAACGTTTATAGTAATTATTGCAATTATTAAAAGAAAATATCTTTTATTATTACTACTGACATCGAATACTGACATTCGAATCTTTATGAAACAGGATAAATGGTAGACAGAATAGATTCGATTAAATAAATCAAGAAGAAAAGATTATAAATAAACCTGAAATATCTGTTTCATTTGATACTTGCTACCAAAAAGACATCGAGAAGACAAGGAGAAACCTGGGACATACTAACGAAGAAGAGAACCAGCGTAGCACGGTGTCAACGTAGCGAGTGCGTGTAATCGCGGTACAAATAAACTTTGTTTGCCGAAGGAATTGAAGTTGAATGGGAATGCTTTTCGTGCCGCGCATACGTACGATACGTTACGTAGGAGATTTGTTCAGTTTTATCGAATCCGGTGCGGTGGGAACAGCTTCTTGAAAATCGATATACAAAAACGTACCGTCCTTACGTCTGCAAAATAATGTGATCTTCGTGGCGTGCGAGATCAAACCAAATACTCCAATTATTTTTATTCACTGTTAAAATGAGAAAACGAGAATTAGATTGATACAAAAATACTTGCTCTATTTCTTGTCTACGTAGATATGTAGGTAATTAGATTTACTTTAAAATAATTGTTGAAAAATCAATTAAAAATCAGAAAACAAATTAAAAAGTGAAAATGTATATTTTCGAAGACTTAAATTATGCATTTAATACGCAGTTTACGTAGGGGTTTTTATTGTTTATCCGAAGGTCGACACAATCGGGAAGTTATCTACGGCTTGAGATGTCGTAAAGAGCGAGTCGGATAGAAGGGGCAGGGAAACGAGATTAAAAAAATATATCCAGCAGAGTTGAGAGCGCACAATAGCATTCGGGCAACGATCGATCATTCGTATATATTACCATTCTTGTGGGCCGCGTGCTCGACGTATAGAAATAGAAAGAGGAAATCCATCTTCTGGTGGCGTTTGACGTCGACGTCGATGGATATATGTATACCTATCCTACCACTATTGCTGTTCCACCGAAGAGAGAGCTACTGAAATTCCTCGTGAGTCGACGCGGACGGAAAACGAAAGTGGATTTCTGTTATTATTTTTTAGGAAAATTATAATACTCTCAATTCCATTAACGTGATTCCATAAGTAATATGAGTATATTTTGTTAAAAAAAGGTGATGCAGGAGAATCCATTTGCAGATGTAATTATTGTTCGTCATTCTATTTCTCATGTTAATTCTTATTTGTCTGATGCTTAAAATTATATTTTTATATGCTGCATCTTATATGAAATTTATTTAGACAGATACTTATGATAAAACTTGATTAAATTTGTCAGCTGATAAAATACAATAAATTAAAAATAATTGGATAATAATAAGTTATTTATCTATTAGCTACAAGTATTTCAATTAATTCCTCGTTCATAATACATGTTTCTACAGATCTAAAAGCATCGTCTTTCTATTATTGCATTAGGTTATATCATTTTCTTTATAAGATACTTTTAGCTAGAGAGGAATTTCTCGTATATCCTTCATCCTCTTATTGAGCAACTAATTGTATTAGATTCCTTGCAATTAATTTTCTCGGAATGGATAGAACGCAATGGTAGGTCAAAGCCAGTTAAGACTCGCGGTTGCTATCAAGCCTGTGGTATGGTTCTAGAAAATGAAAATAGCAATTTTACGGTGGCGGGTCACGCCGAGAGGGAAGTGTGGAGAACGTCTGAGAGATGGCTGACGTACACAGAAAGACTTGAAAGACGGACGAAGGCGATGCGAGCGAGGCGCACCCTTGAAAAGGAGGGAAAAAGCGAATAAGAAACGGGGAAAGCGCGAAAAGGAGACAGGCGTGATTCGAATCCGGGGGAAAACGCGAGAGGAAAAAGAGAACCTCCTTTGCCATTTCGAGACTTCTCGACGACCCTCCTTCAAACTATCATCCTTCTTTCTCTTTCCCTTCCCACTCGTTCTACTTCGTTCCAGCTTTGCCGAACTTGATTAATGCTCACGACACGGTCGAGCTATAATAATTAATTTAATCAACGTTCACTTTAAGCACAAAAGTCTGTTGTGCGTTTTATTTGAAACGAGTAACTACTTACGGAACGACGAAATTTAATTGCTAAAACGAGAGACAAAATACTTAGTATAAGACAGTTTATTCATTTTGAAGATTAAAATTATTTATTCTTCAGACTTTAAGAAATGAGTTAATATCGAGATCCGATATTAATAGTATAACATGATCCTTTTCCGTGCCAATCGATCATTTCACGTTCATAGAATTTTCATGCAATTTTCCCCAGTCTTAATGTTATCAAAATGTGATGTACTCGAGGTTTAATTACTTTTTCCGTTTACTTAATTCGCAGTTCATCTTTCTCTGCGAACGGCGTCTCTTATTTTCTACCACCTCACCGCTATTCAATTTTTTCGCGGCGCCAACGCCGGATGCTCCGAAACTACTGATTTGCAATATTGAAGTGCGATCGGCCGTGTTTTGAAGAAGGAACGGGTTAACAGAGAGCAACGAACGAGGCTGGGAGACAGAGAGAGGGAGAGGAACGATGGCCCGAAAACGTAAAACAAAATTGCGATTAGTCCGCAACCTTTTCTCGTTTCTAGCAATCCATTAGTGAGTAGTTCGCGGAAAAGTCGAATGTCCCTGGCACCCGTCTTAGGACTGGCGCGACTCGGTTCACCGTTCCGATCCTCTGATTAAAATTCGCGAAACTGCATCCGAGAATGAAAGGCCTTTGGCCTTCTTCGTGTGGATCCTCTTCCTCGTTTCTCCGATGTCCCACCTTTCGTTTCCCATTTCTCCGTGTTCCCCCTTACACACGCGGCGCCGCGCTATGCAACCGGGGAAACGGCGAAAGAAATTATAGTGCCGAGGCGCAAAATGGCATACCGTATCCGATAAAAAAGAACGCGAAATGGAGGTGGGTTAGGTGAAAGCGGGGACGTTGCAGCTGCAGAAGAAGCGGCAGACGGAGAAGAAGTCCGGGGGAAAAAAAGCTCACAAGAATAAGCGACCGTATACCTTGATGGCGAACAGAGCTACGAAAGAACGGAGATTACGACGACACGAAAGTAACCGCGCGAGATGATTAATGGATTCTCTCTTCGTTCGACTTTGGATCGGTCGCATTTGGAGGTCGGCCAAAAGAACAGGACGAAACCGAAGAACGCGTGGGTTAAGATCAATTTACGACAGTAATATCGGATATTAATCAATCGGAAGTATTCTGTTCTACTGACCGACTAATCTTTCTGATCAAAATTGATAACCACGAATTTGATCAATTTGTAGAAATAATTATTTATCAGTTCATTGATGAGTTGATGGTGATATAAATTTTCAGACGTTGAATTAGTTATTTTCTTTAACCCTTTTAGTGCCGGGCTAAATAGAGGTGCTTATGCGAGAAAAACCAGCCGAATTTTACAGTTTTACAAGGATTCGTGAAAATGTTTATAAAAACCAAACGAGGAACAATATTTAAATGATTCAAAAAACCATATATTGTGGATGAAATACAGAACAAAATAATGACACTAGTTTTTTTGTATTCAATTAAAATTTTAGAAAAAACAAAAGTATAAATGTTTATAAATAAAGTAAAAGTTGAGTTCTCTTATACAAAACATATTTGCATATACAGTCATCTTTCCATCATAATTTTATATGGGCCAATTATTATGAAGTATATACTTTGCATTTCCAATGCATTTTGTAACAAGATAAACAAAACTACATAACAAAAATAAAACATAACTCGAAGGTACATGGTAGGCGCCGGGCGGATTATCTATTTCGACAATGTAATTTAATTTAATTTAATTATTTTGATTTAATTTTATTTTAATTCTCTCGTAATGAAATTAGATATAACGTATTCTAAATTTAAATAACGTATTCTAAATTTATCTTGAGGTAGAGTTCTCCCGCAATGCAAATAGTAAAGCGCTACAAGGCGCGGGCCGATATATCGGCTCTGGCACTTCTCGCCAGTACAACAAGAGCCGATATATCGGCCTCCGGCACTCAAAGGGTTAAAATATCTTGGATTGATATCTTGAAAATACTGAGTGATATTAATAGATTTCTTATAATGAAAAAATATGGAATTTGATGTTGGTATATGTTCGAGTTAAGCAGATACAGTGGCAAAACTACATGAATAGATGATGCTCGAGCTTACGGGGGATAAAATGGTTGATCCACGAAAGCCGAGGGTATTCCATGCTTTGGTTCTCTTGCTCAGTCTGATGTTCGATTTATTTTTAATCATTCAATAGCAATCTGTTATTTGACATTCAGTACATTAAAATTAATGCATGAAAACAAAGGCTTCTTTTCCTATTCTTTATGTTGCACAAGTATTAAATCGAATGGTATTGCACAATTATTAAATTAAATTAACATTAAATTAAGTTGGGCAGAATATGAAAATCCGATGAAGATATACGTGCGGGTATCCGATTACGAAACCTTTAAATGTTTCATGATCTCAGAAGATTTTCTGCATACAAAAGTTGTGTGAACTGTATTTCGCGATACTTAAGTCGTGTAATCCAGTTTACGTACCGCGTGGGAGACTAGTTTCCATTCGTACATGTATATTTTTCGATACATAGAAGATCGCATGAATATTTGGCCGATTGCCTCTCCACAAGTCGGAGTTACGTATTCGGAAAATGGTGCTGGATGCTGGACTGGGACCAAGAGCTCGGATCCCGAGGATCAGGCTCGATTTTTATCCTCCTTTCGCAACGAATACTCCTCGCGTGGGTATCACCTGGCGTTACGTGTCTTTTAGTCCGCCCTATCGGGGCGACCATTTCACCCGGATATGGAATTTTCGGCATCGAATACTTTATGCCGTTTCCTCGATGGGACGCGCATGACAAAGTCCCTTTCCACTTATCTCAGGGAACTACCATGTTTATCTGCAAGATTGATACTACTGTAGAAGTGGAAGCTGTTTTCCAATAGATTATGAGATATCCCAAGTCTAGGCGAGTTATCTTTCCGAGGATTCCTGCGGAATCTCTTTTTATTATTCTCTTCGAGTGCAATCGGTCGGATAGGTCGATAAGAACTCGTTGCATGTTAAAAAGTATTATAGGAAACCGTAAAAATCAACGATACGATCGTGATTATTTCAGTTTAAAAAAGAATATTCTTATTATGTAAATGTTCTGATTGAGCAATATTCTGAATCTTCACCTACGTCAGTGTGACGCGTCATGTAAAATGTACGTATTTGATGAAACCAACCATCTGGGAATAACAAATCCTAAATTCAATTTCGAAAGTAAAATGTATTAGAAATGAAGATTAAAGTGAGTTCAGAGATAGGAGAGTAAGGGAAGAAAGTGTGTCCGAAGGGGACAACAGCTAGGGGCTTGTTTACTCTGTCGTGGTGGCTTTAATAGAATGTCAACGTTCTGGCGTCGAAATTTTTTCCCCTTCGTGTCAGAAATAATTAATGCGAAATTGAACACGAAATTCGTTTCGGCCGGATGCATCGTGGGCGCGGCCTGTCTTGCGTGTCCGCGGATCGATAAGGTGTCGGAATAGAACCATACGTGGAGATAGCGCGACGAAATATTATCCGTGTTGCCGATTAGTGATCAATTGTCGTGCATTTTTTCTCGATACGATATACAAATATCAAAAGGAAAAATAAAAATATTTTAGTACACACGAAGTATAACGTATAAGAATATATTATTAAGTCTGAAAGTACTTATTTGAATATTCTTTATAAGTCATGGCACGAAGTTCAAAAACTTTTTAGAGACTATTGGAAAATTATCGATAATTTATACATCTGTATATATTTTAATCATTTTATGAGAGATAGTAGTTTATTAAGCGAACTTCTATTGGAATTTCCATAATGCAAACGCAGAATTTTAAATGTTCACAAAATTTCGTAACCATAAGTTATTATTATATAAAACGATTTACCATGATCTTACAACATAATTTTGAGTTCAACCTTGTTACGGAGTAACAGAAGATCAGACCATTGTAAACTTTACCTCAGAGATAAAATAATAATTACAAGCATCGTGAATTGTGTAAAAACTTCATTGATTAAACAGGCTTATAAATCGTCGATTCCAGAAGTCATTTACTATAATAATGTATATAACTAAAAGAAAGTTTTATAAATGGAGAATGATCAAATTTCGACGAGCGGGCCAATTAAAAAGTTCGTTACTTGAAACGAAGACGATACCAACGTCCTGTCACTGGAACGAAGTTTTCAACTCTGAGTTAATCCGATGTCATGCATAACTAGCCACGAATAACACTCATTTTCCCGTTCAACCGTTTTTAATTAGTCGTTACACGTGACGCGAATAGCTACGGACTATTAACCTTCCGTCTGCATACCGGGTTATTTTCAACTCATTTTCCTGCGCGTTTTCCACGGCTCTTTTGAATTATGCTTCTCTTAAAATAAAAAAAAATTAAAAGTATTCGGGAAAAGAGTGTTCAAGAATTTCTTATGATTTTCAAAACATGAAAACTGAGAATAATGTGCATCAGCTAAAACAATGTAGCGTGCAGTTATTACAAATAATAAGGTTGAAAGCGAAACGATAATTACATTTATAATTAACTCGCTTCGTTGCTTGATATAGAATTACAATTTATTTTTAAAGTTCAGACAATTAAATTATTTATTGAATTGCAATAACGGGACGAAAATATTAGTACATTTTTTATAAAATTCTATAATTCTATTTATTTAAAAGAATCTTCATTTTTTTAAATAATTTAAACAAACATTCATTCAGTCAATAAATGATCAATAAATGGGAACGAAATACGAGCATGAAACATAACTTCCAACGTCAAATATACTTTTCGAAAATACTTTTTCAATTGCATCGGAAAATATACAATATTTACTTCTAAAGAGGTACACATCCTGTTTACTATATCCTATCGCTTTAATTTTTAAAAATTTGATTCGACTCCGACACTCTTGAAGCCGTTACGTGTTTGCGCGTGTGCGTCGGCGAACGAGTCGATGAAAGGCGGCACGATACTTTCTGTAATTAAGTGGAAAGTGGCACAAAAAGAGCCGCCGAAGGGGAACGAGGCAAGATATGGTCGGACACGTTCACCATTGCTAACAAGAAGTTGAGTGGTTTCCCACGGAGGAACTAAAAGCTACGTACACGGCAGCGAGACGCGGAAGAAAATAGGAACGAGCACTGCGGCGGCGGCGTGGTTCGAGAATTTCTGTGAAACGGATTAATTTCGTGCGGCGACTTTTTTCAAGGAAAGAGATTATTCCCTTTTCGCTTTCCTTATAATCTACCCTGCCATCTTAATAAAAACCAATGAGAATTTGAATATACGCTTTTGGACGCGGGTGCCTATGTCAAGTCTAAATTCGTCCGAGTGATAAAACTGCTTGCACTTTTGGCAATTTGCGATTTCATTGACGGAGAGGAGAGGGGTGCGTAACGAAACTATAATTGAAGAACAATTGCTGATAGGTTCTTTCAATTCTAATATATTTCTATATTTTGAAGTTATTAATAATTTACATATTTTTTATGGAGAAATATGTATCTGTCAGTGTGCAAGTGTTTGTGTTATGCGGTAACTGTAAGTGGCTCTGGGAATTCATGAATTTATACGGGAGATAAGGCACCTATAATTAATGTGATGACTTTGAATGTGATATCAAATTAGCACCTCTAGTTTTCTATTCAGATATAGTTACGGGTAATCTAGAACTTTCTTGGTTCGAAATCATTTAAGTGTTTCGACGAAGAACAATTGTAGAAATTAATGCTCAGCACCGAAGACATTAAATTATCATTATTAATTGAGATGATGAAAATTGCAAATGCGATTGCTAAAATTGTGAGAAAACTTACTTCGCCAAAGTACATAACATTTATCAGACTTCATATTTCACTTCCTTCAAAATTTCCGAGCCGGGACGATTTCTAGAGCTTAAATCGAACTTTAAATTTATCCTACCTTAAGACGGGCTTTCAATTCTTGAAAGCGAGGAACGAAAACTGGGAGCTGAAGAAAGGATTGAAGCGAAAGGATGGGTTGACAGAAAGTTAGAAAGGGGACCAGGTTCAGCGAACAGAGATGACGAGAACAAAAAGTGAACAAAGTAAGACAAAATAAAAAATTGTAGAAATCGATTAAAACGGGGACCCTGACGAGGAGGGAGGAAAAAGTGGAAAAAGAAGAACGGCGTGGTGGACAAAATAGAGGAATTCAAAAACCGATACAAAGAGAGCGCTCGAGCGAAATGCCTTGTTAATATCAAAAGATCATTAATGAATCTTCGATAATGCAACACTCTGATACTCTTAAGTTCGGACAAATAAAATAATTATGTTTTAAGGTATTACGTAAAGTAGTGAAACATATAAGTTTTTTCTTTGAATGAATAGCTTCTGACGATACTGATGAATGTTAAAAGGACAGATAAAAAATATGAATTTCTTTCAACGTAAAACACGGTCTCTGTTTTTCATTCATCTATTACTCATCATATAAGATAGGATGGCATTTCTACATACGACAGGACCGTATGCGAATACATCGTGTATGCGCACAGATGTTTCGCGCAAGCGAGATCCCGATACGAAAAAAACCGTTCTCCCCGTTTCCCATTTATTTTTTCACCCAAACATTCAGCCTTTTTCGGAATTGCACTACCAGTTCGGTGACATCGTCGCGTTAAAAAGGAAAGAGAAGAGGGCGGCACGGCGCAGCACAGATAACGAAGATAATTCGATAAGCCGCTTCGTATTTACCCTCGTTGCCATATGCACGCTCTCCCTCCGTTCCGTTCCCTCATCCTCCGCTTTCTTTTTATTTATTTTTTCCGTCCCCTTTTTCCTCTTCGACCCCCCCGCGTAATATCCACAAAACTCATAGACTTCCAATCTGTTTCAGTAATAACCAGAGTAAACGATCGGACGTGACGTCACTCGGTTCGAACGCCGGTAAGTCGGTTGCATTGAAATTGTCGCGAAACCCGTCCCGTTTCGATATGTAAAGCGGACAACGAGAACTCGGTCCGACGCTACGGCCATTACACATTAATGTTGGACTTTGTTTGCCTTGAAAATTGATGCTCGCTATACAGGCACCGAGTGTCTCACCCCTTTCGACTCTCCCAGCTTCCGCGCTATTTTTTCCTACCAATCCACCCACCCCCCAAACGCCGTTCGACCGGTCTCGCGTTTTATCAGAAATCGTTCGAACGTGAAATTCTCCGACCTTTCGCGATGCCTTGAAACGGCCGATGCGAATCCATATTCATAAGTATTTTGATACGTTATACATATAATCTGATCACATGCTTCATGTTTCCTTGAATTACAAATACGGCCGGTTAAACGTTCATCCGTTTAAGATTGATTAATAATCAGCTTTCTGAAGTATGTCTGTAAATAGGACATGTCATATCTTGTTTAATTTCAGCTGTTCTTATTTATATCTACCATTTATTAATAGTATTAGTATTACTTTTATCGATATATATATCGATATTTAATACGATCATTTCATTAATAAACTTACATTGAAAATGTACTTTGTACTAAATAGAGAAGTTATTTAGTGCACATAAAATGTCATCACAAAATATTTTCCTAAATTAGCGTTATCCCTATTTCGTTTTCGGAAAACACAAATTCCAGTCATAAAACGTTTAATACGCATCGACTTAGTTCGTAAGGACTTACCGATTGTTGTGACCACTGTTAAGGAGTAGAGGAACGCTTTGGCAAAGTTCCACTCGTATCCGGGCGGTTGCCGGTCTGTCACCGGGTCGCTGGAAGAACTTGCAACGTATGTGCCGGCATTCTGCGTCGCCATCATGTTCTCCAGCTTATCTTGGAAACGTTCGATTTCCCCGATAGCCAGTTTCGTCCAGTTCTCACGGTAAAGGACGTTCAAACTCTCCGTGATTAGCCATATGTTCTCCACGGTCTTCGCTCGGGCCTCGTAGCTCACCTTCGTGCGGTAGAAGAAATTGCAGTTTCAAAATAAAAACGAAATGATGCGACTAACTATTCTATCTATACTTTACTTCTTTTTAAATTTGGGTAATAGTTAATGTATCTCATTTGATTTGTAAGATTGTTAGTAAGTATACTTAAAGATGAATTATGCTAATCTTTTCCGAGGATCGCAAGAAAGGAAGTAATGGGATAGGACGAGGAGCTGTAAACCGTTGTTATCAAGGTGAAGCTTACGAATAAGATCGAGAAATCGGAAATGTCTTTCCTACACAGGACGCTGCGGAACGGATATTACTTTAAAGAGAAGCAAGAAAAGTAGATGGAACGTGCGATCGATGAAACTTCGTTGAAACGAGGGACGTCCAGCTACAGCAACGGCAACGCCAGAACGCACCGATAATTCGATTGACTTCTCGGGTCTCGCGTCGAGGTCATCTTAGCTTCGAAAGGTGGTATCGAACCGGAAATGCGACGATAAATCGACGATTTCACTTCCCTTTGCTACGGCTCGCCTCGAGAACGTTGCTGTATCTCACATATTTTAAAACGCGAAATAAAGTATCGTATAATATGAAGTTCGAGCGCAAATAGAATTTCCTCGATTTAATTGCGAACATATGACGTGTTAATTGGAAATTGATGTAAGCGACGAGATAATAGTTCGGATTATAAAATGAATAGAATATATTCAACTAAATTTGAATACGTGTTTCATTAATTGCCAATCGATGTAAATGATGAGACAGCGGACGAACTATGTATGCATGCGACCTTTTAAAAAGGGACAGTTGTTGCAAAATTATCGATGCACTTAAATATCAGAATAATGAGGTTACTTTGATCTGCTTATATGAGAAAGAACTAAGTTTTTTTAATAAACTCAACTGGGCAATATTTCAACGTTTGTCAAAATGCATTGCACTAAATGGATTTTTACTGAGACATGTATTAAAAATCTTTCTGTACATATATGATTGAAGTAAATGTAATTTGATTCTTTCACTTTTATTGTGAATATTTATTGCGAAGTAGATGCTTTATTAAAAGATGACATGTTTATACGAAACTGCATTGTCACTGCCATATTATTACATCTTCAACGGCCTCGTCAACTTTCAGATTAGACTACATGGATTTCGAATCGGTATAGAATCGTTTCACTTTACCGTATCGAGTGTTTCTCGAAAGGATGCGCTCGCTCGTGTACAATGGTAGAGGGGCGCATAGTCGTTAGGTAACAAGTGACCAATATATTCGAGCTACGTGGACCGTGAAAATGCAACAATGAAAAGTGGGGAGGAAAAATTGTCGGACCGGGTGAGGACAGGGTGCTGACAGGGGCGGGGGTAGAGGGATGGGAAATCAATAGTCGTGACGTTCGCTCACCTGCTTCAGCGAAGCGGTGGTGTTCCGTCTGTTGTTGGTGGGCTGATTCCCGGCTATTGTCGTGGCAAGTGTCCTTTGTTGTATCTCAACGTCGTCGGTAGCGCCGCCCTCGATGGCGAGGAAGATGAAGCTGCCGAGCAAAATGTAGGCGACGAGCAGGGCGCAAATGCCAAGGTTTATAATACAACCCTTGAGGAACGAGTGGTGGCTGGCCTTGTCCGGCATACCGCCGAAGCACAGGCATCTCACTTGTCTCGATGGATGTGTTTTCGAGCGATCCGACGTCGACCGCTTCAAGGACGATGTATTGCCATTGTTCGCGGGCTTGAAGCCCTCGTACGCTCTGTAATGTCTCGCGCTGTCCTTCTCCATTCTGCCTGTACCCCCTTTTCGATTCACTCTCTCGGATCCTTTTTTTTTTCTTCTTTCGGTCGTTTTCTTCTTCCTACCGGATCACCCAATTCCGCAGCCGTACAGTGACTCTCATTTGTCGAACGGTATCTTAACGCGGGCTGTCGTTCGCATTTGTCAGCTCGGCCTGCTGATAACGGCGGACCAATGGCGAGGAAGAGAAATAGGGAGATAAGAGGGGACTGGGTCTTCTAATCTCCTTCGTGCTCCATCGACGCCCGATCTCGCGCGCAAGTTGTAACCTTTGTCGCCTTTCGGAATAAAGCGGCTCCCTCGACCCTCGTATCTACTAACTGCCAGTTACGAATAATTGAAATCTATTTAGCCGCGTCGTCGATCGTGGCCAGTTCCCTCGGCGATTTTCTCCGAGGCGACCGTCGTCGCGATCTCCTGGAATCTATTGTCCTCAGCTTCGTCGCGCGAACGGAAATCCACCAGGTGCCGGATCTTTCGTCGCGAACGAATTGCGGCACGAAACACTCCATCACACCGCGCGATGATCTCGCATCAGACTCGGTAGATACTTTTTACGCTGAGGCAAGAAACGTTCGTTCGCGTGCACGTTCAATGAAACGATCGTCGCGTCGGAAATTGACACTCGGATTTATAGTCACCGTCGAAATTTCGTTATCCTTTTAGAAGATGGTCGCTGGTCGGATGGTCGTTGAACGGGAGTAGGTCGCGGTAGGATTTCGCAGGATCGGACAAGCATTCGATTTTACGTGCGTCCGTCATTTTTCCTTCACTTATCCTCCTTGGTTTTTTCTTTTAAAGAGGATGGCACGCGGCCCCGGTTGGAACGCCGGCCGGAATTCTCTGGACAAAATCGATGTTTGAAATATTTTCTGGGATATTAGTTCTACCTCGGGATGAAGCTCTCCATCGAGGAGATTCGATCGAAATCGAAAAGTTCGGTTCCCTCGTTTTCGGGGGAATATTGCCCTCTTAAGGTACGCATACGTTTAAGGGATATTTATAGGCGCCGCCGCGCCGGTGCAATAACGTCGAACTCGATCTTATTAAAGAATCCCGGTCGGCATTATGCGCCGCATAATTCTGCTTTATGAGCCTTGAAAGCCAGTTTTCAATTTTAACGTTTTCCTTGCCGCGGTGGGAACGCGTTCTCGACGGTACCGAGTCCCAGCGATCCGATGATCCCGCGCGATGTATCAATTCCCTTTGTTCGTTCCGATCGAACCGTCGTTTGGAAAAAACCTCGACGGCCGAGGATAGATGAGACCGATACACACTTCCGGGGAAACGCATTGAGCGTGTGTCATTCGGCAGGGCTAGGCTCACGACCCTATCGATTAGAGTTGCTCGCCGATGCGGTATCACGAACGGGAACCGTGGCACTGCGACGTCCGTACACCGGTACAGGCAAAGGCGCAATCCGCTACACGACTCGTCGATTTTCTTTTTCTCCTCTGTTAGCGGGGAAAATAGAAACTTAAAGAACGGCGCGGAGTGAATTTCAAGAGTGTCTCCATGAGTCACTTAAACTTTCCTTCGTACCAGGTTGAATGCAAAGCCACCGAGCGAGTGAGCGAGTTCTCCTCGCCGCTTTTCCCCCTTCTCCTTTGTTTCCTTTTTTCACCGCTTTTCTCCTGAGTTCTCTCCCTTTTGGCCGAAGAACGGAGATAAGGGTGGGAGAGAAACCGTAGCCGCGAGTGACGTTCGCGAGAGACGGGGAGTGTAGCAGTCAGGTATGGTAGATGGTAACTTCAAGTCTTCATACAAATAGGATTTCCGGAATAAGTATCCGCGGTGAGGAACCCTCGCTTTTCGAATTTCCTACTCAGCTTGCATCCTCCCATTTTTCTTTCCCCTCCTCCTCCTTCTCCTCCTCTCTGTCCCTCCTCTCGTTGTTTTTGTTTTCCGGTTGTGTCCGCTGTTCTCCTTTTTTGTTCTGTGCGTCTCGTCGGTTCGTCGAATTTAACGGGAGCTTTCGGGCGTGAACTCACACTGCGAAAAGCCGCTTAACGCGGTCAGTCTCCGGATCCGGTAATTTGCTTATGCCCTCTACCCGGTGCCATGTTTTCATTCCGGCGCGGCCCCGGGAATAAATCAGCGTTTTGCTCGACGACGGGACCAGGCGAGGCGAGGCGAGGCGACGAGCGCGAGCCCGTGGTGTCGTTCTCCTTCCGGTCGATCGCCGGGGCCAGGTAATCTGCAAACAGAAGCGAGAAAATAGGATTGGTCGATTGGATTCCACGGTTACTTTTCTTTACGCGTTGGCAAACCGGTATTGCGGTAATATTTCAACGCGTCGAGAAACGAATCGTTGCATGCGAAATGAAACCGAACTCCGCGTCGTCCCTCTTTCTACCGGCGACCGTTCCCCCAAACGCTTTTCGTGCTTATTTTCTACCTTTCAGATAGTGGAACTATTTATCGTCCTGCCGTTGTCATTGAGAGAACGTACTGTTAATTGAAACACGGTAAAACGTTTCGCTTCGTTTTATCGGTATAAACCTTGCGGTAATTAATTAGAATCGTACGGATATATTTATCGTAGCTGTCAGGACAGGAAATATTGAAATCGCGAGTGCTCGGTTCTTAAAATCTCCTCGCTGTTTGCCGTATCAAATTCCGGAAAGAATCGGAGTTCCGACATCAGGACCGGGCCGTACAATGGCCCCGGATGTCCCGCGGAAGACAGCTGAATTCTGGGTGGACGCGAGACGTTGAATTATCGAGAGGATGGACCTTTGGGAAATCGCGGAGTAGTTCTTTGGAATTCCTGTTTCCACGTGAACTTCTTCGAGAAGCAGCTACCGCTGCTAGAGAGACTATAATCGACGATCATCCTCAAATCCACTAATACAGGAGTCCGCGCGGGATCGAACAAAAGAAACTGTAAGAAGCTCTGAGCGGCGATGCGGTGGATAAAAATGAAGAGAAAGGGTAACGGCGCGGCGGATAGGTCGGAGGAGGAAGAGGTCGATTCGTTGTAAGCAGGAAGGAGCCAACGTTGCGCGATACGGAGTAGCGCAACGCTGCTCATGCCGCCATCGACATCCATAAATGCATAGCTAGATCAACTGGTTTCAAGCTCCGGAGTTCTTCATATATCCTTCGGTAGCTACCTGTGATTCAAGAATCCGTGAGCGCTCGGCTGGATGTTCGGCTGATATTTAAATTCGAAAATTCCGCGGCCAGATTTCGTACCTCTTGTATACGCGGAACTCGTATTACTTGTACATATACATATCTACGTGGCGGCGTCGCGGAGTTGAAAACCAGAATTGCTGCGAAGGTATTTTTAATATCGTACGCAACTCGGGGCTATTGAAATTCTTTGGCGACCGCACGGCCTAGATCCGGGAATCAACGTTTTAAATTATTCAACGTTTTCATTATTTCATTGATGTATTACATTGAAGTTACGCGTTTCACAGATTTCGTATCCCATACGACGGCGAACGTGTGTGCCTACACGTCTCTTATTGTTAGACGCGAACCTAACAAGCGGGTTTAGCACATAGTGGTACGAAAAACTAAACGAGAGCAATGAATTTCAACGTGTCGGATGTTAACTCGATGCTAATTTATCGCCGTTCACTCGATCCTCCTTTTCACCGGCGAACGAGGTCGCGATCGTCCCTTCGGAACAAACTGCCGCGGCACGCTTGCAATCGTAAATCGGTTCTCACGACGACAGCGGCGCCTACACCGCCATGATTTGACCTCTTCTATCCTTGTTTCGTTTGCCAACCCCCTGTTGTCTTTACAGCTTGTTTACGTATGTTTCAATGCATCCTCGTAGACGCCTCGTGCGAATTGTTCTCTTTCATTATCGGAAAAGATTGAGGAGTTCGTAAGGAGATATAATGATTAGTTGTGGATCTAAGACTGTGTATGTGGTATAAGTCGTACATTTATTCTTTTCATTTTGGATATAAAACTGAATCGAAAAATATAATATCGAAAAATATATTAAAATACTGAATGTAAAACTGAAATGAAAATGTATACACAATTGTATTCAGCACGAACCATTTAATTGTAAGTTGTTGGATATATAATAAGATTAAGATGCGTTAACGTTATAATTATTACTAGTTTTTCGTATGATAAATTCGAAACACTTTCAAGATTGCCGCTTATGTCACTCTCACGTACACAACTCTTATACAATTGAATTAGTCTAAGAGAATTTACACTTCTGGGAATGCATTTTCACAGCTGAATAAATTGCATTTATCTTACATGACTTTTAATACTAACTTTCAACACTATTTATTTTCTGAATTTTCCAAACATGTGAACGTATCACATTTTTTCCCGAAGACTTAACATTCGTCATTGACACCACGAGTGCCGCGGGGCGCGACGCGGCCGACATTAAAATTGAACACCTTCTAAAAAAAGCGTCCACCCTCGTGCCGGAGAGATTGCATCACAGCTGGCTCGTACATTAGCATTTATAACCAATTCTCAGCAAGAATCGGGAGATAACTGGCCGAGGGGCGTCGAGCGCACACCCTCCCGCTACCGCAGTTCATCGCCGGGGACCAGGAGGGTTTGGTTTTACGACGGGGGTCGAAGCCGGCGGAAACGAGAAGGAGAGCGGAGCACAGGACGGGCGAAGGTAAATGCACGAGGGGCGAAGGGGTCGGAGGGAAGGTCACAAAGAATGTTAGCGAGAGGGCAGGGCTGTGGGCAGGCGGGGGGGTGAAATGCAATTTTTCCGTTCGGCGCTTTTCCCGCTGGCACGGCGAGAGGGAGAACCACCTGTGCTCGTCTCAGCGACTTTTAAATTCGTACCATTGTCGGTTCTATTTGCTGAAAAATGTTTATTCAATTCCGTTTACCGTCACTGCAAGATATTTACCCGGTCGCTTTTGCTCGAATAGCCCGCCCGTCGCACCGCTACAACCAATGGGAATTGAATGAGGCCGAGATGCGAGCTGGATGCTTGCGGCTCGACGGGGTGAGAAGAAGAGGGTATGCGCGTATGTACGTGTAGGTGAGGCGCATGTATGCGAGCAAGAAGAGAATTTCTCGCTAAGCAAAGTGGAGCAAATTTTCCGGCAAATAGAGCATCGCTGGGCAAGTGCTAAAATGGCTTTGGTTTCACGAAGGATGCGCTTTATGATTTTTTTAAAGTTTATTTAGTTTTACGGAGCCAGCCATCAAATAAATTAATCTTCGCGAATCATGTGGGTGATGTTTAAGCCCATTGTTCAAGTGAAGTGCATAATTACGACTGAATCAAAATCGATGCCTAGAGCGTATAATGAAATATCAAATAATTTCGTAGCTGGTAAAATTAAAAGTGCACTTGTTCTAACAAGAACTTTAATTGTAAAATATTATCAATACTTGTTAGCAGATTTCTATAATTGATTTTTGAGTTCGCGAATGATATCCTTAAGTAAGAATAGAGTAACAGACCCTTGGAACAGCGAGATCTTCGGTGTTCGAACGAAAAAGCGAATTCTGGGTCAATTAAGGGTCGGTCGTGGAAATTCGAGCGTAAACGGCACTCGTTGCGGCACGCGAAACGGTTGCATTTGTAATGCTTTTTATAAAAGTCCATTTGGTTAACTTTACAAGCGTTTCCGCAAGAACCCGGACGTGATGAAATGTCGTCGTCGTTGTCGGTCTAGCGGTGGGTGGCAACGAAGGCAAAAAGGAACCGTGCGCTCGGACAAATAACGACGATACATTCCCCGCAGCTGTTCGCCGAACTTTATCACCATCATTTCTCTGCGCACGTGCATATTGACGGTTTCCCTTACTTTTCTATCGTGCCTACGAAAAACTTTGTGATTATAGCATTAGATCAGTCGTAATATCCGACGATTTTCCGTTAATCGTGTTTGCCCAAAATCAAATTGAATGTATCCAAAAATTTGTTAATCTCACTCTGTTAACATATATATAAAACGGAGTTGGAATGAATTTCGCGTGACATGAATGACTGGCTCTAACTCGTTATTGTATGTCAAGGGGTTAAGTGCACGAAGCAAGTTTCATTCAAGTCATTTGAATAGCTCTATCATTGATCTTCAATGTGCTATCCAGTCAAAAAGTTCTGGCTACGCATTATCCGCGTAGTCAAAGTAATCTGAACCATTTATCAACGAAATGCAGTTACGCTGTATCGTAAGCGCGTACCGTTAAACGACGGGACGCGGTTTGGCAACTCTTTGTGATAGCGCAGCTATGGCTCTTTGGCCGGCGCGATGCGGCGTAGCTTGACAAGATCTAACGCGCATTAATGTCACATCGACGAGCAGCCGGGCCAATAATATCGCGCTTACACAGGACGCGACGCAACGTCCACGTGTAATGTAGCACGTCGATGGTAAATAGTATAACATTTATACCGGTAATTAACTTCTAATTAGTTCGATGGCGCGCGTATAGACCGGCTCTGTAGTAACGGTTGCATCGTTGTCCGCCGGAAATCGACATCTTGCCTATTACCGTTTACCGTTGCGCGGATTACGGTGTAAATTCTTGTTATGGATTGCCAATGATTTCATTCGCGATGATCGGGGAAGGGTTCCATCCAGACTGGTAAGTTAACACTTTGACGGCCGAAGTCACGTATACGTGAGTTCACGAGTCAAATTGATATAGAGAACATAGGAAGTGGATAGATATAGACGTCGAGGAGATGAAAACATTTATCGCTGTAATAATTCTGATGGGATTAGTAAAAAGGCCAAAAAAAGATGAGTACTGATTAACAAGTCCATTAACCTGCACACTAATTTTTGAAAGAGTCATGCCAAGAAATAGATTTCGTCGAATTTGGAGATACTGACATTTCAGCGATAGCGGAAAATGTCAAGACCGATTGGTCAAGATTAAACCCATCACAGACCATTTCCAATATAAATTTCGAGTCGTCCATAAACCAACAGAAGAATTTTAATTAGATGAAGTCTGTCAATTTGACACAAAACTGACAAAATGTTCCGGCGGCAGGCGCAACTGTTTTTTCGAAACGTGCGGCCGTGAAAGTGTTAAGCGTTCAAGTCGGTGCACGGTTGCTGAGACATTTTAATAAGTATTTAGTTACAGCACTTAGTGCGTATCAAAGTTATTAAAAGAGGTCATTATAAAAAATACAATTAATGTGCTTAACAATTTTTAACGTTTACTTACTTGAAAAATAAACATCTAAGCTTGATTAATTTTAATGATCATAATCTATAACTAAAAATTGTATCTGCAGGAAACATAAATAAAAATTTCATATCATACACATTATTAGTTTTAAAAGCTGCAAGAAACCTCAATTTTTACTTTCTAAATTATCATCACGAAAGCTTTATATTGCATGAAGATCCGAAGTCGTGTAATTATTACTTTTAAAGACAGTTGTTTCAGCTCATCGTAGGACTAATACCGTGGGATTAACGTTCGAAGCGAAGTAAAGGGATTGCAGCGCACACGGGAGCGGATACGAATCGATCGAATCGCGCCGCGTAATTCGAATTCATTCGGTTAATTCCGGAGACTGACTCAGTCAGTGTTGGAAACTGGGTGGATAGGGGACGGGAGGGTGGCTCTTTGCAAACGAGACCAAATTATTGTCATACCGGCGATAATTGAACGTAGCCTGCTAATAAACTAAACTGAATTGCCGACTCTTCGCGTAGGCGGCGAGCCGGGATTCGTAGCAATTGTGGCCGGGCGTAACCTCGACTGCTCTCACCGGGCGCACGAGGGCCATCCAATAACGCCTGTCGCCTCGTTTATAGTAAACGTTGCCTTCGCATCAGAAATTAACCATCCCCGTCCTTGATTGCGCCTCGTACCATAAACGGGAAGCACCGT
>SHCU01000003.1:1768333-1778755 GCA_004307685.1 Ceratina australensis
GCGATAGCGGAAAATGTCAAGACCGATTGGTCAAGATTAAACCCATCACAGACCATTTCCAATATAAATTTCGAGTCGTCCATAAACCAACAGAAGAATTTTAATTAGATGAAGTCTGTCAATTTGACACAAAACTGACAAAATGTTCCGGCGGCAGGCGCAACTGTTTTTTCGAAACGTGCGGCCGTGAAAGTGTTAAGCGTTCAAGTCGGTGCACGGTTGCTGAGACATTTTAATAAGTATTTAGTTACAGCACTTAGTGCGTATCAAAGTTATTAAAAGAGGTCATTATAAAAAATACAATTAATGTGCTTAACAATTTTTAACGTTTACTTACTTGAAAAATAAACATCTAAGCTTGATTAATTTTAATGATCATAATCTATAACTAAAAATTGTATCTGCAGGAAACATAAATAAAAATTTCATATCATACACATTATTAGTTTTAAAAGCTGCAAGAAACCTCAATTTTTACTTTCTAAATTATCATCACGAAAGCTTTATATTGCATGAAGATCCGAAGTCGTGTAATTATTACTTTTAAAGACAGTTGTTTCAGCTCATCGTAGGACTAATACCGTGGGATTAACGTTCGAAGCGAAGTAAAGGGATTGCAGCGCACACGGGAGCGGATACGAATCGATCGAATCGCGCCGCGTAATTCGAATTCATTCGGTTAATTCCGGAGACTGACTCAGTCAGTGTTGGAAACTGGGTGGATAGGGGACGGGAGGGTGGCTCTTTGCAAACGAGACCAAATTATTGTCATACCGGCGATAATTGAACGTAGCCTGCTAATAAACTAAACTGAATTGCCGACTCTTCGCGTAGGCGGCGAGCCGGGATTCGTAGCAATTGTGGCCGGGCGTAACCTCGACTGCTCTCACCGGGCGCACGAGGGCCATCCAATAACGCCTGTCGCCTCGTTTATAGTAAACGTTGCCTTCGCATCAGAAATTAACCATCCCCGTCCTTGATTGCGCCTCGTACCATAAACGGGAAGCACCGTTTAAGTGGAAAAATCTACTTTAATTTCTGCTTTAATTACAGAATGGATCAATTGGTATCGGAACCCGGATTATCGTATTAACAGGTTCTTCCTGGATACTCATATCGATATCGTACACGAAAATCATTAGAATTTATACTTAAGCATTTAATATGATATGGATTTTTATATATACACGTTTAGTACCAGGAATATAATACCTGATATTGGTTCGATGAAAATTATATTTTTATTTGATGACGCGTGTGTTATTGAACATCTGACAAAGTATGAATGAATCGTCGCAACAACCCCGTTGTATTTTACTTTTATAATAGAATGCAAGAATTTCTCCATGCACATCCTTACCCCTCTTACGTTGCGCGAAACGATTTTAAAATGTATCTTGAAACTTTATCGAAACTGTTTCGCTGGAAGCGCGAAAAACGTTGTGCCGGAGAACACTTGAACTATTTCACTCCGGCCGCGAATCTTTTATTTCGTCGTTTTCACCGACAGAAAGCGGCGCAAAAAAAAGAAGGTTGGAAAGGAGAATAAAAAAAAGAAAGGAAGGGGGAGAAACGAATCGGCAGAAGTTTCGTAGGCAGGGACAGAGAAATTACTAGGAAAATGGTGAATTGTCGCTTTTAAAACGAGCTTTCAAAAGGCAACCCGCGAACAGGACTCAACCTATTTTCCATTCATGAGTTACACGGAATGCTGCATCCTTTTGCGCGTCGCGTCGTGTTCTTGCGCGTTTTTCCTCTTCCTTCCCCGCCGGTCCCCACCCGCTATTTTTTATTATTTCGGTATTCATCTCGCCGGGATTGTACGCTTATTTTTTTTTTTCTTACATCTCGAGAACCAGTACTACAGCCAAGTTCATGACTGAAATTATGGATGTACATGCGCGCTCGGAGGCTGTTACTTTAATCTTTTTCGCGTAACGTTCGAACACGCTTTACATGCGGGTATACCGCCGTCTTGAAAGAAATATTATATGGGAGGGAAGAAACGAAACTCATCCGCGTGTTACTCCGCGAAGAATTAAGTTCAACGGAAGAGAGCTTGTTAATAATTTAAAGTCCGCGCAGTTTAGCGGTATCATTCGAGCCGGACCGTTGTCAAAGGTAAATTAAGCGCACTCCTCTTCTCTCGTTAAGGAAGATGAACGAAAGGCGATTTTCAATTATTGGTAACTGACTGTTCACGAGCTCGTAATTCATTTTAACGAACATTAACTCCGTTGAAAGGGATTAAACGCGAGCGTTAATTAAATATCATGTTTAACGATCTTAATGAAATGTTGTTTGTTTCCAGTGAAGTATAATGAATCGTTAAAATATTCTGAATACTTTGTTTTATCGGTTCAAACATTGATTAAATCATCAAATGCATTGTTTGCGTTAAATAAACGAAGATTTTTAATTGAAAACTAACTATCGGAGCAATGACTGTGATGAAACGCGGGAAGGAAAATAAATGAAAGCACGGAATATTTTCAAATCTGGTAACAAAGTTTTGTGCGGGAATAAATTCGCAAAAATCTGATGACTACGTTTCCGGCTTCTTTTCAAAACCTGGATTTCATCTACAGAAATGTGCATTTCAAATAACTTTTTCCCTTTTCTCGCCATCTTTCAATATAGTCAATGCATGTTCAATTTGACGAAAATCTATTTCACTGAATGGAAACTTACTAAACCGACAAATGGAAATTCTGAAAATTCGTTTACAAACATTCCAAAATTTCTCTTCGGTGGTTAAGATTTTCAACGGGTTCACGTCAGGTTTTTCCATAATTTTTTTCTACATCGGAGATATTTAAATGGAATCCCACTCGGAGGATCGATTCACGTCGAGGTGGTCGTTGGCAAAAGCTCATTTTGATCAGAAATTCAGAGAGCGTTATGAACTTTCCAACGAGTAACAGGGGAGAAATGTATATTTAGGGATATTCGGGGCCGGGGAAAAAAAATGTATAGAAATGAGCTCTCGCACTGGCGGAACTTCATTTTCAACTTTTCGCACGTATATCGCGAGCCACTTGGCCCCGCTTATTGCATTTTAAAGTAACGCGACGGCCCGTCTTGAGTTGGGAAAATATTTATCGAATCGGAATTATGCATTAATGTCCCAAACGCGGAAACTACTAATTCATGAAGTGAATAAAAGAAATCGCGCGACGCTTTCTAAGGTTCACACATATTCCTTTGCCTAATAAAAAATATATTCTATTTTCTGATTCGAAAGCATTGGGTATAACAATCTTGCATTTCTTACAACAAAATCTGAGTACATATAAGGAACGTAATTATTTATATACCCTCCTAAAATTCTTTTGTAAATAATTAATCACAAAATTTATGTGATCATCTTAAAAATAAATATACAAATATTTTTGTCCTTTATCTTTGAGATCACTTCTACATGTATATTAATAAAACTGTAAAACTCGGTAAGGATGGGGATAATCTTGAACGCTATGATGAAAGCTCTTTTGACAACAATATCTCACTCAATGACCTTATTTGTTTACGGCAATAACTCAAACCTTGGCGGAGGTACGACAGCAAAAAGCAAGGCTGTCGTTTTACGCATATTATTTACGCGTATCGCGCGTACATACATATATGCCTATACTACGTATGAATATTATCGCGCGCGTGGCACGAGGCCCCAATTCGACGATGTTGACAGTCGCATACAAATTGTCGTTGCCCGAAATGACAAATTAACGGCGTCGACCCATTCATACGGACACTGATTAATTGCCATTTACTTGCAAATTTCCAGGGTGGGGGCGCTTGCATGTTGCACCCTCACCCCTCACCACTAGCTTGAAATCTCGACGCGATGGTGTCCTTTCTCACCCTCACCTGCGAATTTCGCTCCTGCGGCCGCTGCTGGCCTATGCCACGTTGACGCAGCTTGTTGTTTGTCATTTGTTGCGGACTGCATTAACACCGACCGCAGGCCACCGTGACGGGATTCACGCGAATCCGCTGCTGCACCGGTGGTAATCCCAAATCGTTTCCAGATATAGTTAAAAAACGATTTCACATTGTTTTCCATCGCTTCTTCCAATAATTAGTTTCAATATTTACGGGCATCAGTTTTGCCAATAAATCATTCTCGGATACTTGATTCGGTAAATTGTTTGAAGAAAATGTTGCGAGTCGAGGTTTCGATAAATTACTTTCTAACGCAGCTTAAATTTCTCTAACCGGTTCCGCGTACTTGGAACGAAAGTTAAAAAACGGCAATTACGTTCAGATAAGAGACACACAAGCCACTTCTGGTAGTTTCTTAGTAATTCCTTGGGAACTTCAACAACAAGATCCAACTTCGTCCTCTGTACCGACCCGTTTATTACACCATCAGGTTCGAAATCTAAACGATCCAAAGGGGAGAGGAGACGCTCGTCAAACTTCATCGCGAGACACAACGATTCTTCTTCGCCGCGCGAACAATTTTGCGCTGCGAGGTAGCTACATACACGTAAAAGCATCCACCCCTCCATTTAAGCCCATACATATTCCTCCCCCTGGTCTCTTTCTCCACGGAGACCGAGTCGTTCCTTTCTGTACTCTACGGGGACGGCTGTAAAACGTAAGTCTATTAAATGGTTCGATGCCGCCCGCGTGTCTCAACTTCGCCGAAAGTTGCTCCTTTCGCATCGACAAAACTTTTGCCACTCGGTGCGAAGATGCCCAGGCTGTTTCCACTTTTCCTCGAGTATAATCCCGCACGGAAGTATGACAGCTACTGCTTTTCGAACCAGATATTCGTTGGCTATTAGAAGATGTAAAAACTGCTGTTGAGATTCATTTATTAATAAAATGATTACGGTGTATGAGGTAACATTGAATTATACAATTTAAACTTGATTTCTTGAACAACATTATTAACTCTTTGACGGCCGGACGTTTCGGAAAAAAAATTGCGCTTGCCGCCGGAACATTTTGTCAGTTCTGTGTCAAATTGACAGACTTTATGTAATGAAAATTCTTCTGTTGGTTTATGGACGACTCGAAATTTATATTGGAAATGGTCTGTGATGGGTTTAATCTCGACCAATCGGTCTTGACATTTTTCGCTATCGTTGAAATGTCAGTATCTCCAAATTTGACGAAATCTATTTCTTGACATGACTCTTTCAAAAATTAGCGTGCAGATTAATGGACTTGTTAATCAGTACTCATCCTTTTTTGGCCTTTTTACTAATCCCATCAGAATTATTAAAGCGATAAATGTTTTCATCTCCTCAACGTCTATATCCATCCACTTCCTATGTTCTGTATATCAATTTGGCTCACGTATACGTGACTTCGGCCGTCAAAATGTTAAATATAAGTATTAGAGTTTTAATCGTTCTGTATGTATAAATGTTCTCTACGTATAAATGCAATGCGATCTCGGATTATATTTCACTGTCTCATTGGAATTCGATCACACTTTAACACAATTTAGTTCCGCTTAATATTCATAAGGAAATTAATTAATGTAATATTCATACGATCAAGCGGACACAATTGCATATTACCGGAGAATTGCAGTTCCCACGCGAACGCGTATTCCAGCGTCCATCGAAGATCGAAATACGCTCGACCGGAGATGAACCCTGGTCAATTGGGGATGAAAAAATTTTAAATAATTATCCGCTCGGTTTGAAATCAGACTCCGAGTGATAGCAAGAGCACGAGGTAAAAAAAAAATGTTCATAAAGGATGAAAAAAGGAAAGGTAGAAAGAGGAAACGATCTAGCCTTGAATTCCTTCTTAATTGACGATGGAACCCGAACGAGAAGCTCAGTCCGAGCGTGGCGAGGATATAAGGACGAGGGAATGGTAAAAAGCAAGAGAAATGAGTGAGACCAGCTAGAAATATTGCGTTAGGAATGCTAATGAGAGAACGCGAGGGGCTAGAAGAGGGTAGGGCTGCTTCAGCCGCGTTGCACGCGAACGAGAAGTCCATTATCTCGATTCGTGAACAAAGCGTGAAAAATGCTTCAAACGAGATAGCGTAATTTTCAAAAGGACGTCGCATTGTAGTTTTAATGAAGGATACTCCTTCCGCGCGGTTGAATCGTTTTATACGGTAACCCATCGTGACTTACCTTGCCGCACTGCTGTTTGTTAACCCTTGTAAATATTTCTATTGACATACCTTAGACAATGTATTTAATAAATTTGGCATAATTGTAATCGCAATATTCACTGAAAAATTTCTTGCATCTTGATAAAAGACGATTCTCTACTATTTTTCAATTAAGGTTATCTCCCCGTAATATATAAATAAACGAATAATGTAAAATACAATTGGTAGAGGCTGTACAATGAATGCTTTTACCGTAATGAAAAAATATTTTGTACGTACGAGTGAGAATTTTTGGTCATGCACGGAATACACTCTCATTATTAATAATGTTTCAATACGGCATTGATGTCTTTTTCATAATATATAAATCATGTTCGAATGCGAAATATCTTCCACGGTAAAAATGTTTCGAAGTTGCCTGTTCCAAAAGATTTCAAATGTTAATTTCATTGATCAGATAATAAATGCGGCTAAATAAATACGTCCGATCGCTCTCCATTCAACGCCATAATTTAAACGGGATTTATATCTTAATTCGTTTTAAATTATCTGAAATCGCGATTTTACGTTAACCAATTGCACTGTAATACCACGACAACCGAGAAAATGCATGTATTGGATCGTGCTACTTTACCATGTATCATTTGTTCATAAATGTTTTCATAAATCATGAATTATGATGCAACATAACCTGTAAACAAGAAGTACCTAATATATGCTTATTCAATCAATTTTTGTTTACTCAAATTCAATATGAGAAAATGAATTTCCATGAAAACTACAGAAAAATAAACAAGGTATCCGCTTTAAGAGACGCGATAGCCACGCGTTGGTGCTTCGAGCAAGACGAATAATTTAACAAGGAAATACAAGAGAGCGTGTACACAGAGCTTTCTGTTCGTACAGGAAGGAAAAGCCTCGAGCACCGGCCCATAATAAAGAATTCATTTTCGAAGGCTAATACTCGAAAGCTTTTCAACTTTACGTTTAAAACTTAAACCAAACTTTCGTTTAGCTTAAAACATAAACGAGTTCCATGAGCGAACTTAAACGTAAAAATACCTCAGAGAATAATTAACCGTTAAACATTGAATCGATACTTCATTCTTGACTTTCAATACGTTTCCGCGTAATAGACTCCAAATATTTTTCTATCGCCTCCGTTTCGTAAAAGACGTAAACTCAATATTTAACCGTGATTTATTACGACTGTTAACACTTACCTATTTATCAGCGCTCTGCAGGTTTATTAACGCACATATAATCAATATTGTATAATAAAATATGATTTATTCGACATAAGCGCATCGTCCGTAGTTACTATACAAAATTGTCTGTAACGATAATGAATTCGTAAATGTTTGCCGAAAAGCCATAAGTATCCGAGAACCTATGGATCTGGGCATATAAATAATGTGTTAACGCAGTTTATTGAAAACAATAAGGATAGAAAATATCGGAAATCGGGGGAAACAATGACGGCGGTTTTGTATGATAGCCAATTTTACGCTCCGGCTAACAAGCCGGATTTATATAAAAAATGCAACTTCGTTTCACGGAAGTAGAATTTATCGACACCGGTTTCCCTCTGATGTTCCAAACGATTTTTCTCTGCTGATTTTTTTTAATATTTTTGCACGCCTATCGCGTGACGTGACATTTTTATTTTTCGATTTTCCTCGGCACCAGTACGTCTACCTACGTTAGCAATAAAATATAATTGCCGTCGAAAAAATTTCTCTATGCAATAAATTACGAATTACTAGATCATTGATTTTGTCTTTGTATGCACGTTTAAAATAAATTATTATATTATAGATTAATTTTGATTTTATTACCCATGAATAAAATGTGTCTATATGTAAAATGAAATACATGGTATCTGCGTAAAACATGTTAAATATAGTGTAATTTCTTTCCATATTTAATTCGAACATCTACGTACATCTCGTGTTCACTGAATATTCATCGATCATCAGAAAGTTCAATGTATCTAAGCCAGTGGAATCTTTCACGATTCAACAGAAGACGAAGGTCGGATTGAGTATTGATTAACGGTTAACCGGACACCCACGAGTTTCATCTTGCGGCGGGGAAATCAGAATAATACAGTAATTTGATTATTCGACTATGCAAGAGAGAATTGGATAACCGCGGTAAGTTGTTCTTATTGTAGCCTAAAGGGCTCAAAGGATTGAGAATCGTAGTATGGAATGCGCATCCCTTAGATACGTATTTAATTGGTCCAAGATCACTGCCCGTTTTGTCTGCCTTTGATCCCTGGCCAAATACTTCGTACGAATTGCTAGTACGGTTTAATAACAATTATGAGATCTTATAATTGAAGAGTACTCGTTCCTTCACTTGCTATTAATTAGATAAGAGATAAGCATCTGTGCTACGTACAGGATGAATCAACAAACATATTACCTGAAATGTATCAATAATTAATATTACTGATTGACTGCATAAAACATTTGGATTAAATCGCAAAACTTACATGCAACGCTTTCGAGGAATAAGTTATTCACACTGTCCTATTTATAATCGATGATTATATTATTAAGTACTGTATAACAGAAATTATTTTTAAGATTTTTTAATTTATTGAATTCATACAACGAAGCCGTTTTATCGCGAGATATTTTTTAACACGCTCCCAATTGTATCATCCCCGGGTTGACGAAAAATCTCAATAAAATATCCGACACTCCACGAAATTGTGAAAAACCGACAGTATATTTACCGAGCAACCCCCTTCCGCGATACGGCATGGATAACTCCGAATCCAATCGGACGAATTTGCTTCGGTACGCTCATTGTAACCGTGTTCTCGTTGGCAGCGCGCACCGGTAAACGCTCGCAGAGCAGAGGAACGTGGCCAGGGGTCCGCGTATTTCACGGTCCGCGTACCACATAACGAATGTTCGGCGCTTTGTGATTTATGCTTTGTTCCGGGTCAAATCGTGGCCCGGGTTACTGTATGTGTACCCAGGGCCACGGTTCCGGGGGATTACGTACCTGGCCTTCTTGATTATGATCATGCGGCTTCGCCCACGGGCACGCGTCGATTTCTACTATCCCTGGCTTGATTGTGCTTTGGTTCGAACCGCTGAATTAAATTGCCATCCCGATTTGCTCAAATACTTTTCAGGGGATCGATCGTTCGCTTTTCTCATACCGCTGTTCCGTATTTCCTGTTCCTCATTCTTTAATGTATTTTATAATTATTCCCGGATAATTTTATTATTCTTTAGTCATGAATAAATAAATTATTAAAATTCTTTGAATAAAACGACACGAAATTTCTTCATAATTTTTACTTAAATAGTTAACCTTTATATTACATACTGGGCACGTGAAAAGAAACAAGAACTTGAAAGTAGCGATAAAACGATTCGCTACTGCGTTGGTAGTAATAGATGATAATGAAAATCGTGATAACAATAACATTGGAACTCCAATCTTTCGGCGGAGGAAATTGAGCACGCCAAATAAAACGTTAATATTCAAGGAAATAAATTTGACCGTAGCAGTTTAGAAATCTCAATTTCCGGAAATTGCTGGAAGCTTAATAAAATTTTCAAATAGCCGACGCTCGTTCACGGTCTTCGTTGCCGAATTATTTCTACTATCAATTCAAATGGAATTTAATTTTTCCGTGGCATTAAAGGAGCTTCTATATTCTATTCTGTCGGCTCGTGTACAAACGTAGAGTTATACTATAATATTATATGTTACACTATAAAGAAAAAAAATTAGAGATAAAGTATGGAGACAATAAGTACAAAAGATTTAACCTAGTAAACGTAGTTATTTTGGATAAATTATTTCGTTTAATTTTTTAGTGAAAACCAAAAATTACTTGTGTGTAGGGATAACGCTTTCATCCGATCATAGTAATTTGTTCACTTGCTGATTGTCATTAATTATAGCTGCTTTCAAATTGTTGAATGAAACAAAAAGCGAGGCAAGTAACGGTCGACGAGTTAGGTATTCGTCCCACGAGGATGGGTACCGAGCGTTTAATTATTAGAAGAGGAAGACGAGAGTTCTTTCGTCGAAAAGTTTCTTAAGCCACGCTTACCGTTATCATACTTCCTCGTGTCTCGATGAGACGATAAATTAATCCAAGACCCGATGACGCCGGAAGTTCGAGATTAACAAGTTTCACCTTGGTACACGGAAAGCACCTTAAAGCTCCGCGAGCAACGAATCCGTCGGAGGGACACGCGGTCCGCCGGTAAAAAAATTTGACGGAGTACTGACCTTCTTACCCTTTTTTTTCCTCCTCTTTTCGCTCCCTTTCCTCTCGGCCAGGGGGGGGGGGG